>SNQJ01S0219333.1:1293-15223 GCA_010110895.2 Picea sitchensis
CAGCATGTCCAGCTTCCTCTTCAATCTCGGGATCACTGAACTCTGCTGCACCAACACCACGTCTCTGGGTGGTATCCATTTCTTCGAGTCTGGCTCGGAGATCTCTCATCTCTCGCTCTATTTCAGCATTTCCTGCTGGCCTACCCCTTCTTTGGGCATCCCTGTCTTCACGATCAGGTGACTGCCTCTCCCTTCTTGGCGGCATTGTATCTCCTCTGTCTCTGCTTCAGAAAGCAAAGATATTCCCGCTCTGATACCACTTAACGTCGACCAATCTCGCAGCAGCTGGTCGCCCTCACCAGGACCTTCTCTTTCTCACCAGCCCGAAGAGTCAATGCTCTTCCAACTCCCTCAGGAGTTTCTCACCCACAGACTTCTCGGCGATCTCCCTTTCGCGAATCGGAAGATCGGGTCTCACGATATCGTGAGGCTCATAACACTGTCTCGTGCCACTCAAACGTCGAGTCCCGAATGCCGACGGGTCAACAGTCAACGGCTCTGTGTCGGGGATTTTCCTCTCGGGGAAAATGCTATCCACGAGGTAGACATCTTGTGCTTACAACCCCCGAGTGCCGAGATGTTGATTCTCCGTGACCGCGCCACCTGTCTTCCACTTACTCCCTGGGGTCCCACGTGACCACGTCACTTCGGGATTTCGTGGATCGCGAATCCACGACGCAAACCCCCTGTTGCCGTAATCGTCGAGCGCCGAACCCCGACTCTCCCGGGATCCAATGCCACGCGTCCCTGCCCTGATCGACGGCTCCGACTAAATCGGGAAATCGCGACTCACGATTTCGACGTGCATGCAACTCTTGCACTCGCCAAACCCGATATGCTGATATGAAATGGCAAACGGACTCCTCCGTGCGCCTGCGAGTTAATTTCCTCGCAGCTCCTCCGCGATCTGACTGTCTACGGGGTTTCAAAGATCTACTTGACAACTTCAAGTCGTCGATTCTCTTCCTCTTGAAGAGTTCTCCGCTTTACCACCTTCGCTCTGTATGAGCTTCACTGGGGTCTGCTCCCACCGAGAAGCAAAAGCGCTATCCCT
Organism: Picea sitchensis; assembly: GCA_010110895.2. Taxonomy (NCBI): domain Eukaryota; kingdom Viridiplantae; phylum Streptophyta; class Pinopsida; order Pinales; family Pinaceae; genus Picea; species Picea sitchensis. The sequence goes on from SNQJ01S0219333.1 coordinate 2,348, forward strand.
CTTGAGCTTCTGCAACTCTGACTCCTTCAGAGCTCCCTCAAACACGCTCTCTGTGCTCGACCTCAACCTTCGCCAACCTTCAACGATGCTGAAGATTTCCAGATTCGATGCACTCGCAGTCACATCAACCCGACCTTTCCCTTCTCAGACTTGCTACTGGAAATTCGGTTCGAACTGCAGTCACCTGCACGGCTCGAATAATCCAAATCAACTCCGGGTTGAACGAGAATGAGAGTTTAACTGTAGAGCCTCCTCAACGCACTCTATGCAGAGGAATTTGACTGCACTCTATGCAGGAATCTCCTGGCTCAAACAGAGAAACAATTGAAACTCATTCACTCATTCTCTCAGGTTTCGAACCTGATATGCAATCACATACGCAGCATATAGAAGGTAAGCATAAAGAGAAGCAAGTATGCAACAAAATAATATCAACAACACACAGAGATCAAACACATCCATGGGATTGAAACCACAGTCTTTCTTCTATTAATTCAATCTGTACATGGGTGTTCTTCACGAGTTCTCTATTCTGCTCTCTCTTCCTCTTCTATGCTAATGCTGAATAATCCCCTATCAATTACACAAGGAGGGTGCCTATATTCATTTTCCCTCCTGGAAATGAAACTGTCTAATCTACAACTAACCCTATCTACCATCATTTAAAATTGTTAAATGCCTTATTATCTACATTACATTACAAGTGCGCTTCATATGAATGCATTCATTCAAACGACGACGCAATAGTCTTTTCAAAGTAATTCAAAAAGGTATGCACTGGTGCTGTCCAGCCATTCTTCTCTTTCCTCCATGCTGGCTCGCGTCATGACGTCGTAGATGCTCCTGCATCATGATGTCTTTCCAACAATCTATTGTACACCCCAAACAAAGATCGTATGCCAAAGTCACGCCCTCGGGAAGTTGATACACCAAACTACCCAAAACAAGGTCCACAAAACTGTTGGATTTTAATCTTCCAGGGTTAGGGTTTTGGATTTTATTTATGTTAAAAAGGCCTTTAGAGCCTCATTGTAATCATTTTCTTTCGAATGTGAGTATTCATCGCATCTCTTCTCAGAGATAAGCTACCACCATTCTAGCGATTTTTCACTCTGTATTTCTACAATTTTGTACATTTCGCTCATTAATAGAATTTTTTTATTATTGTATATCTGTGTCTCTGTTATATATCTGATATATCTCTATTAGATTATTGGCTCGCTTTCAATATCTATGTATGTTTCTATGTTATATCTTCGCTCTCATTTCGTGTCGAAAATAATCAGGATCAAGAACATCCCAAGTGAAAGCATACGAGAAGAGAATTTATGGAATTCTTCATTAATTGGAAGGATGATTTGTTCATACAAAAGCACCCATAACTAATCAAGCATTGATGGAAACACTTATTCTAAATTGTTGGGTATGTTAAGTCATTAGGTATTGATTCATTATATTTTCTATTGTTATATTATTGTTGTCATTATTAATTAGCTCGTAATTTTTAAGCCGGTTAGTTGCATTTTTGGAAACCTAACCGGGCTAGGACATCGAGTGAGGCCCATGATATCTACAGAGGTAGCCAACTTAGGGACTTGACCCCATGCCATCCTACTTGTAATTCATAGCACTAAAACACTCAAGCTAACCCACTAGGATTTATCTCCTTTATATACATTAAGGAGATTCCTGTGAATTATCATATCATCTTGTGCATTTGATATCTTGTAATAAGGGGTTTCACCCTTGAAGATGCTTCTTATTCATTCACTTTTTAACTTCATTTAGGCATGACATTACTGAATTGGGTATTTTTAATGTTTATCTATCTATTTGGTCTATACCATTATTTTTTTGTTTATGAATATAATAACTGATGTTAGTGCTAGAGAAAGTGAAAGATCTCTTACATCAAAATATTCCATGTTCCATAGAATCACCTTCACTCCTAGAAAATGGTTATACATATATTTCAATGGCCAAAGTAGTGTTATATATCTAGGTTTTATATTGCTATAGAATACGTCTCAATCTAAAACACATTGTCTTTCTTGGAAGGTTATAATTTTCTAAAACACATTGTCTTTCTTGGAAGGTTATAATTTTCTTGTCCTTGAATCAATTCTTTCTATTAACATTATTTTTTTTTTTGGATTTTGTAAAGATTCTCCTATTAATTCCTATTTATGCCATAAAAAAAAATTATTTTCTTAAATAAATCTAAAAAAGGAAGAGCCATAATTTTGAAGGAATTTTCTATCACCAATATTGAAAAAAATAGTGTGGGTGTGTATCAATTGAATTGACTTACTAATAATACAATAATGAAAAAAGAAGAAAAATGTGTGTGTTAATTGACTTATAATGAATGCAATTACCTTTCCTTGATGAGAAAGAAAGCTAAGAGAAACACATAGTTTTCTAGTTTTTCATGTTAATTATTTCTATACAATAAGAGTCAATGTACAAATTAAGTATTTATATTCTAATTTAAAGTTAAAAAGTATAATTAGTTTTTAGAGATTGATTAAGATTGTCTTTTCTAGTTAAATGAACCTAATCATTTCTTCATCATTTTTTTCACTTAAAAAAATATAATTATATTAAAATACAAGACATGGTAGTTACATAATGGAGATTTAAAAAAAATTATTTTCAATCTTTTTAAACATAGAATTAAAATTCTAAAGTAAGCCAATTAATTACTTACTACTTTATTAAAGTTCAATAGACGAAGATTTATCTTTGTAGATGATAACAATCACCATCATCTACTTTTCCATAAGAGGCACATATTTAACACTATGGATTAATTTATTTTATTATGTAGTGCATATTGTGTATTATGTTATCTATCATAATTTATTTGAGCATCATAAGTGTATCGTGTAGGATTTCAATATCAATTTATGAATATGTACATATTTTTTTTAGAATAGTTTAATCATAGTACAATTTCTTGGGAGATTTTGGATCAAATTGAAAAATAAGTTTTTAAATTTAGTTTGAAATTTTGGTAGAATTAAGTTGATTTTTAAGTCTAGTTCAATGTTGGAAAAAATATTTAAATATCTATAAGTAGTTAATCGAAACTATGGATATTTTATTTTCAACAAGTTTAATAAAGTAGAAAAAATTAGGGTGAAAAGGTTTTTCAATATCATGATTATTTATGCATTTGATAAAAAAAAAAAAAACTTTTCACTAAAATAATTTCCTATATCATTCACTAATGAATTATGTTATGCTTTTTTCTTCATCAAATGCATTTCACTAATGAATTACGTTATGCTTTTTTCTTCATCAAATGCATTTTACTAATGAATTATGTTATGATTTTTTCTTCATAAAATGCATTTGATAGTTCACATTTTCCATCGTTTCCTTAAAGTTGTGGAAATACGGTAAAGAGACAAAGTCCTCATTGGAGCTTTTTGGATGTGAACTGTTCAAAATTTGTGATCCAGAGAAGTTGAGTTATGAATTAAGTGTCTTGAGGTTCACATTTATTCTACCACCTCATCTCCTAGAAAGAAGCCTCATATGAAAATATTAGAAGTTGAGTTATGAATTAAGTGTACATTTATTCTACCACCTCATCTCCTAGAAAGAAGCCTCATATGAAAATATTAGAAGTTGAGTTATGAATTAAGTGTCTTGAGGTTCACATTTATTCTATCACCTCATTTCCTAGAAATAAGTCTCATATGAAAATATTAATGACAAAAGTATCAAAGATGATATATTGCTAACACAATACAATTTATACTAATATATTAATGGGGGTGGATGAACCACTTGTGAAACTGCAGGAGCTCATAAAAAGGGCCTTTGATATAGGCATAAAACTCAAGATTCTTGTTGATGTTGGAATAATGCTTACAATAAATTGGTTTGAATTTGGTTTGAATCTGTTGAATATTTGTAGAAGGTTGTTGAGAGATTCTCCCAACAACTATCTCTATGTTTGGAGATAGTTGGATCTGATTCCAACTATATATATACGTAATATTTTGTGTAATATGAATAATAAGAATATCATTTTTGTTGAGTAATCTTGTGTTATGGTTGATCTCACAAATTTTAAGAGGGAATCAGAGCTTGGCTGGACTTAATAAAGAGACAAAGTTCTCATTAGAGTTTTTTTTTTTTAATGTAAACCATTCAAAACAAGGTAAAATAGTATTGCTAAAAATAGGCATAGTGTTACACTTGAATACATAACCCAAAAATAGGAATACATAAGCCAAATATTTGTGATGATTATTGATGATAGGCATAGTGTTATTCACTTGAATACATAGTGTTTCTTATAGTTTCTGATCATCTAAATCACTGGGCGAATCAAATTCAATGAATCTAATCAAAGCGGAGCATTAGAATGACTACAAACATCTTCTATCATATATTTTAAACCAATCGTTTCAAAACATAAATAAAAACACAATTAATCACGTGTGAAAATCATTTCAAAAATTAAATAAAAACAGGCAAGATAATGTTCTGACGACAATCAAACGAACCAATACGTGAAATTCACTTAGTCATTTCCCCCAAAACCTTCACCTTCAACCTGAAACAGTACTTTCAGATTTTACGAATTGAAGGAGAACTTTAGTATCCAAATAAAGTCCTCCAATTCTCGAGATGGTTGTGCTGATATCCAATCCCAGTTGTGCAATTCTAGAGTGACTGCACTCAAATATTTTGCATCCTTTCTTCACACAAATCACTGGACCACTGGTTTCATCTTCATCCTCATTCTCATCGTTATGAGTAAAATCTTCAAACAATCCAGTGATATAATCTACTATATCGAAACCTCCTCCGAGAATATTAACAGCTGATGGGCCTTCTGTCGATAGTATATCTTTGACTTGGCGAATGTGAAGCTCATCCCATCTATCCTGCCTGACTATATCCTGCCTCTGGCTGGCACGGTTAGTCGTGACAGTGTCCCGAGGGACCTCAACTACAAATTGATCACTACGTACCTACCTCAGGGGATCCGAGCAGTTGGACCATAGTTAGGACAAATTATGACATTGAAGATTAGTGAATACAACTTGGGAGATCGCAAGAACTATGACATGCTCTCCCCAGATAAGTATTTGAACAAGACAACAGAGAAGAAGTCAAAGATCATCCCCCAACCATGGACCATGGACATCAAGAGGTCCACCATTCTTAACGTGATGAAGATACCACACTTTGGAAGGCATCAGGAGGTTAACACATGCGTTAAACTCCTGTTGTCTTGCTTCCATGGTGGTTATCTGTGGTTATATAGATGCATTACCATAGATCCGACATTGATCAATCAGATTGTTGGATTAAATATGTAAGGACCATACCCACAAAAATTTTATCTAGGGAAGGCTGCAGATCACGCCCCGGAGCAGAGAATCAAATATACCTATAGAGATGTGGAGAAGGGGAATCAAGGCTACAAGGTAGCCTCCATCCAGAATGGCGCAGTGCACCTAGCTTGCTATTTGATCACTGGTAAGCTAGTAAGGAGGAACAGACCCACGCAGGTCACGGGGTTTGTTGTTGACCTCGTAGGAAAATGCATTGAAGGGCTACAAATGAAATGGGCGAGATACCTTGTTAACCAGTTAGAGAAATGCTGCTGCAAAGCTCAGGATCAAGGCTACGAGTTCCATTTTAGTTGGATGTTGATCCTCATTGCCTTCATTTCTTGGGAGATGCTGGAAGGAGCAACCTTCCCTGAAATTGAGCCATCCGAACCCTTAGATGCAAAGTTCATTGCACTATGGTATTTGAGCGACATGGAAAAACAATGGCAGTCAAACGAGGTGTTCCACACCTATTACCTGTAGTTGAAGAGGGATATTGAGTCTTTCCCTCACATGACGTCGAACACCTTGCATAGGTCTAGGCCCCTTGCAAAGTTCCATGCAGATAGACATTTTATTTATATCACTGTGCGTGGAGACAAACATAAAGAGAATCTCCAATCCTACTATAAGCTCACAGAGGAGGAAATGTAAGAAATAACTAAGGAATGGCCCACGAAGTTCCTTATACCAGTCAACTAGGAAGAACTTTCTGACCCCAACCTCATCGGAAGTCCTATGGTCACTCACAAAGAGTATGATGCACCCATCAATAGTAGAAGGAAGAAGAAGGAAGAGGTACATGAGCTGAACAACGCATCAGAAGAGACTGCTTTATATTCACCTGGAGGGGGAGGAGGTGACGAAGTAGACAATGAAGAGGACAAAGGGGAAGAATAAAAGAAGAATTAGGGTGAAGTAACACCACCTAGGGATCCCCTTGATGAGGCTGAGACATCCAAGGAAATAAAGGTTTCCCCCATGAAACCTTCATCGCGGAAGAAGTGAAAAGCTAGTAATCCCAAGTTGCAGACTATGCTCACGGTGGATGGCATTGACCTCATCATCATCACCATATCAGATACATCAGAAGATATTTTACAGTGCAATGAAGAAAAACAATAAACCATGTATGATTAGATTGAAGCAGAGTTGAAAGGGGTACATCAAGCCCTCTACTCCAGCCGCGCAGTGTCTACTGCGCCACTGTCATCGGAAGGAATTGAACTGGGAGATGAGCCTGCCCAGCTACACAGAATAGCAGATGTGACCGAAGCTCTCCTTTGTCGTGTCCAGGAAGAAAAATAATAGGCCAGAGAGGCATTAAAACAAGCAAAAGGGGAAGCCATAGAAAAAAATTGGGTTGCGCAACAAGAAAAAGATGACCTTCAGGTGAAGTATGCAGAGGATAGAGCACAGATCTAGAAGGAGAAAGAACAGTTGCTCGCAGAGCAGATTGGAGTTAAATAAGCAGTCACTAGAGAACTTCACTATGTGATGGGCTTAGAATAGATGGAAGAAGACCCAGTGGAGAGTCAAGTGGTGAAGCTTGTTGAAGCCATTCAATAGCTCCAACAAAGAGTAGCAGAACTGGAGTTACAAGAAGTGCCAAGCACTCCGCAAGAAGTGCGAGACTAGAGAGAAGAAACTGCCCGAAGCGCAGTCCAGAGAATTAAGGCATTGGCCTTAGAATGCAAAGAGCTCAGCAGTTGAAGTGTGCATACTTACGAGCGTATTGCAGAGGACCCTAAACTAAGGACACTGGAGTCACAACTCCAGGAGGCAAAGCAATAAGCAACATCAGTACAAGCACAGTTGAAGCATCTATCAGCGGTCAAGTGGATGAAACGGTCCCAAGAACAACACATGGTTCAACAACAGGTCCATTCCATCCAGAGTAAAGTCATGGAAGTGACTCAGAATCTCTAGCTAGTGAAGGATGAAGCTTGCACACATTTTGAGGAGATTGAAGGATGAGGTGAAAAACTGGAACAAGTGGTCACCACGGTAGAACAATTCTTGGTAGGACCTATGACCGAGAAACTTATTCAAGAGTTCGCCATGCAAGAGGCCTTGGCGAAGTAGAAGGTCGAGGCAGATCGAGGCAGATCGAGGCCTTTGAGGTAGAGTTACCTAGATCAGAGTGACTCAAGACGAGTCACAGGTGAGTGTTGGGGGCCTGTTGGACCTTGACCAAGTTTTGGAGAACCTTGGTCATGTTTGACCATTTTTCGCACTTCGATAGGCTGGTCGAAGGCGGAACACAAATAAAAGCGAAGATCGCCGGATCTTTCCCCCTTATCAGGGATTTTGGATTTAGAGTTTATGTAATGGGTATGGGATGTCGGCCCATGGGTTTACCCATGTTTAGGCCCCTTTTGTAATGTATAAATAGAAATCTAGGCAATGTAAGTAAGGGATATAAGGAGGATAATGTGCTAAGTCAGTTGTAAGCTAAGTGTTGTGTTGTGTTGAGTGAAAATAGTTGTGGATTATTTGTGCATACTATGTGTTGATAACTTGCAGAGCTAAGTGAAAGTGATTGTAAGAAGGCTCTGTGTTGAACCTAGCTCAGGGAGGGAGGATCTGTCGGGGTGTGTGAATATCTCCTGTCCTATGCGGAGTTGGTTTTGTGGCTCTGTTCATGTAAGAAGATTGACATAAGACAATAAATAAGAAGAATATTTTGTGGACGTAGCCCCATACTGGGGTGAACCACGTATATCCTGTGTTGTGTGTTGTGGCTACTTTGTGCATTATGGTTGTTATGTTATTGATGTGATTTATTATTAGTGCAGTAAGATATGTTAGATGCATATGATATAGTAGTTTAGTGTTTATTGATGTGAATGAATGCTAGATCTGGATGTGTTAGATCTTGTTGAATACTGCGTTGTTCTCTAATTAGGGTTTGGGCCTGCAATGTGAATAAAGGTTGAATATTGATGAATGTTAGCTGCTAAGTGCTCTGTTAAGTACTGTGATCATAAATCTATGTTCCAGCTAGGTTGTAGACACTCGAGTCCTACAACCACCCCTGCCTCTACCTCGGGTGAGACTTCAGCTGCTTCGCAGGTGTTGTCGAAAGGGTCGGTAGTTAGGGTTTTGTTGGTGCGTTGAACCCTGGGTTTGCCCCTATGTACCAATAGATTCCAAAAGAAAAAGGGGTAAGAAAATTCATTAGATTCCATCCAATCTCCCTTTGCAACACAGGCTACAAATTGGTCACCAAAATCATTGCCAACAGGCTCAAGAAAATTCTGCCAGGCATCATCTCGAAAAATCAAGGTGGCTTCATCAAAGGGCGCCAAATTTTGGACAACATAGTGTTGGTCCAAGAAGCAATCCACTCGAGATTTTAGTGCAAAGAAAAAGGTATGGTTATTAAGCTAGACATATCCAATGCTTTTGATAGAGTTAGACATTATTTCCTTTTCAAAGTAATGGAGAAAATGGGTTTTGCTCAAAATTTCATAAACTGGGTTAAAGCTTGTATATCCTCTCCTTGGATTTCCCCATTGGTGAATGGTCGATAAAAAAATTACTTACAAGCCTCCAGGGGATTGAGGCAAGGGTGTCCGTTGTCTCCTCTTCTGTATGCCATCCAAGCATTAGTTCTAAGATTCCAGTTGGAATACTGTTAGCAGATCCGTTCCCTCTCGGGACTCAGAATGGTGACAAATGCCAAAGATATCAATCACACATAGTTTGCAAATGAAACCCTTCTTCTTGGAGGACCTAATGTCCTCTCAGTGAGTAATTTTGAGTAGGAGCTTGATCGGTACAAAGAAGTCTCAGGTAGTAAAATCAACTACCAAAAAAGCAAAGTCTATGGCTGGAATTTCTCACCAAGAGAGATGCTTGAAATCACTAGAGCATTAGAAATGGAAGGCTCAACAACCTGTGATTCATTCAAGTACTTGGGAATTCCAATTTTCAAAGCTTCCCCCAAGTTGGCCCATTGGCTTCCCCTTCTGGACAATCTGAAGCTCCACATCCAAGCATGGGGAGCTACATGGTTAAATCTCGCAGGGAAAGTGGTTATGCTGAAATCTGTCCCGACATGTCTCCCTATATATCAAAACTCAATCCTCCTTGCACCAAAAACCATCGTTATCAAAATATATTCCTTGCTGAGAAGATTTATGTGGGAAGGTGGAAGGAAAAATGAGAGAAAGCTCCACTTAGTAAGTTGGAAAAAAAATCAAGAAGCCGATTCTAGAAGGTGGCCTCCAAATCCGAGACGTTGCTACCCAAAACCTGGCTTTAGGGGCCAAACTTTTGTGGAACTTAATCTTCGACAAATCCTCCTGGAGCAAGGAAGTTCTATGGAAAAAATACTTCTTTGGGAAACACATTATATTCTTGGATCACCCTCCGAAAGACCTTAGAGGCTCGCTAATTTTCATGCTCTATTTCAGGGCCTTAGAAATATTCAAATCCAATCTGACTTGGATTCCTGGAAATGGTAAACACATAAGGGTCTTGGAGGATTCAATTCTAGGGGAGCCGTCGATTGATCACCAGGAAGGCTTGGCCAATATAAAAATATGGCTCCACTCCAACAACCAACTCACTCTCTGGGACATTTCTCACTGGGAAGAGGACGAGAAAGCATTTTGACAAGTGAAAATATAAGAAGAAGAGGTTGGAAAGGCCCTTCAAGATTCCCTCTTTGCATGATTGAGGAAGAAACCACAGATCACCTACTACTCACTTTCCCCTATGTAAAATAGGTCCGGGATATTGTCGTAAAGCTTGAACCGAACCAATTATCTTTGCCCTCGAATGTATTTGATCTCCTAAGTAGCTGGGAAAATCACTCCCCGTTCTCTTTGAGACAAAAGGACCTTCTCAAAACTAGTTGGATGTGGCTTCTGAAATTTGTAATGTGGAAAATCTGGTTCAAAATAAACAATAGGATTTTCCACGAGAAAAAATGCAACCCAACACAGGTGGCAAGAAAGGCCAAGGCACTACTGAATGAGGCACTAGACTCTCAAACCACGCTCCGAAACAAAGACACTTTGGAACTAGATGAAGATCATTGGCTTAAGGATTTCATCCCAAATCATCAACATAGAATAACCACCAAGCCAGTCTCAAGAGAAAGCTGGGAAGTAAGGTTGGAAGAACAAGAATTCATAAAGTGGATGTCTTCACTGGAAAATCATAGATTTTTTTTTACGGTGCTTCGAAAGGAAACCCAAGAGCGGTAGGTGGGGGAGGCATCCTCCTAGGTACTTCTAACATGTTGGAGGTGTCCTTCTCATGGGGGCTGGGCCATGATTCTAACAACAGGGCAGAGGCTCTTGCCCTCTGGCAGGGTCTCAGGCTAGCTTCCGCCAGGAACATTCAGAACCTGGTGGTCTTTGGAGACTCCAGGGTAATTATATAGGCTCTGAGGATGTAAAGGAGGCCAAACCATCTCAGACTAGGATAAATTCTCAGGAAACTAACTCTTCTATTTCATAGTTTCAGGGAGGTCGTCTTCTTTCACATATTATGGGGGCTAAGCACTCAAGAAAACATCGACGCAAATAAAGGAGTGCTCATGAGCAAGGGCACACTGACAGTGAATGGGGTTGAAATACTTGCACTCATCCCATAGAAATGGAGGATCCTGAAGGGGAAGGCCGAATAATCAACATATCCAGTGGACAATGCAAGTCAGAAAAATATTTCAAACCTTTGCAGGCAGAGACTTGAACCCAAGGACCGATTTTCTAGTAAGTACCAACACTTTCCGTTTTTAGTACTTCTTCCGATTAGAGTTAGGGAAGGAGGATGGGAGGACCATTTCGAGGTGCAGACCATCATCTCGGAAAGGTCACCAAGAGTCATGAGGATATTGTGCACATAAAGGATATTTCTTCGGCCAAGTTAATTAGGGATGCAAGATTGTTCAGTCAAGGCCAAAATTAGGAAGCAATCTGGTCATTGAGAGCTTTGAGATTTCACAAATGGCTTCAATGTCTTCCAACTCTAACCCAGGGCCAAAACTAGAGGAAACGATGGTAGATTTGTTGATGGAGCTCAACAGGTTGAAGACCTTGGTCAGGGAGCATGCAAGGATCATGCTAAATCTGGATAACTCCGGAGTAAGAAGTTGTGAGCTCCTTGACCAGGACCTCATTAGGTTGCGCGAGGAACTCACAAACGCCTCTGATGCTGAGTTCAAAGATGTTTCCAATGTTCATGGAGATTTCGGGAATCATCTAAGCAGGCTTGAAGTCAAAGTAGATAATCTTTTTGGAGAATGGCCTAAAGAAAAGAATGTGTAGGTGAAGAAGGAAGAAATATAAGCTTCATTTCTATTTCTACTCAGTCAATGCAGCAGATTCTCCTCGTAGTGTATAAGTTTCTCCTTCTAGTAGCGCCAACTATTCTTTGTCCCCTTTCAACCAGCGAAGCTTCTATAACCTGGGAAATTTTGGTTCACCTGAAAAAGATGAACTCCGAACATCAGCGCATAGTATTAGTTAAGTTCCTAAGTTGTAAAGCACCCAACAACTAGTTTGTTGGTCCTTAATATAAAAAATTAACTGTTATTGTCTAAAAAAACAATAAAAAAGAATTAGTAACAATAGTTCGAACAATAAACACTATGTAATAATAAACTATTCAAAGAAAAAACTAATATGAAGTCAACTAATAAAAAATTGACTCTCTATCTTCAAAACTTTGGATATCCACACTTTTCAAGAAAAAAGTAAAAATTAAGAAAAACCGTATATGATCAAAAACTTTGGATATGCTAAGATATAAAACATTGGGAATAGTGAAGCTGGCAATAAGACCTCCAATCTGTTATCCAATCAGATCATGATATATATGGTATTTTTTATTATATAAAAATCAATGTTTTTAGTTCCCTAGTTCCAACAATAAATATTATGCAAATATTTTTATTTAAAGGAAAAACTAATATGAAGTCAACGAATTATCGATTGTTATAGTCCCTCTATGCCTTCGGCAAAGAATAATAAGTCTAGAATAATTCTTTCATATGAAATTCATTTTAAAGTCATTTTAGGCATTGCATTTTTGGGGATTTCAAAAAGGTTCAAACTTATAGTGTCTAAAGGGGGATTTTGAAAAGGTTCAAATTTTGTTAAAGTCAAAAAGTAAAACATTTAAAACCGTAGTTCTTACAATAATGTTTTATCCTACACATCCTTTATTGGAAAAAGGCCATAGGTTAACCACTATAACATTTTATAACATAAGTTAACCACTTCTTTTACTATTTATTATAAAAATGCCCTTTTTCAATTCTATGTTAATCATTTCTATTGTTCAAAAAAATTATTCTTCCTATAATCTTATGATGTAATTTTTCTTACTAGATGGTAAGCATTTTAAGTTAACACCCTTGTTAAGCCCTAATATTGGCTCATTACCACTTAATTGGGGCATATTAGATTAGTAATGTTATTTTATTTATGTCGGCTTTAGGCCATTAGTTGTGATTTAGATTAGTAATGTTATTTTATTTATGTCGGCTTTAGGCCAT
>SNQJ01S0219333.1:15233-27235 GCA_010110895.2 Picea sitchensis
ATTGATGCAAATATTTCCAAGCCCATTCATGCCTTTTATCTTCATTCTTTTTCTTCCAAGATGTTGGTCAAATAACACTGCCCGGGCTTGGTGACTAGTGGTGGCAATGTTAGCCACAAGAATTTCACAAAAATGAGAAGGTCAGCTCGTGATGAGACCCCCTTTCTCTTGGCCATGCAACCAAGAGACACTACCCTTGCATGGTAACCAACTGCTAGTAGTGTCATACCATTAGGCACCCATGGACCTAATAGGCTTGCCCGTGATGAGACCCCCTATCCCTCAACTAGGTCTTGATTTATTTTACTGGTCCCTTTGTTTCTAACTGAGAATCTCTTTATTGCTTTCTCGGGGATCCCTGGGTGAAGAATCTCGAGGTTTTATTCTTAGTCTTTTATTGTCATCTTCTTTTACCCCCCATACCTTTAGTCCATTCTTCTCACAAGGTAAGGTGCAATCCCTAAATGATTAGCTAACCCTATGCCCAGACCAATGTAACGGGATGGGTGAGTGGGAAATAAGATGGAAAATGGTATGCATGGCGGGAACGAATGATGGCTTTTCTGAAATCCCCCAGTGGAAACTAAAAACCTATGGACACAAGATTTCTAGGGCATCCTGTCATTCCGCCCAGACATGGTCAAGTGGACAAGCATAAGATCCAAGCACCCATTAGAAAAAAAGTAATCAAATGCACATATTCAAAGGTTTTGAGGATTAGAGTGACGCATACCATGATGCTTGGACTCATTACCTCATGGAGCAAGAACCATCTCTGATGCAGGGCCAAGCTGAAGGTGATGGATGTTGTTGTTGTTGCTCACAAAGTGGGGGCGCTGAAAGGGAGAAAAGATTGGCCCTCCAAGGGCATGCTCAAGTCGATCTAGCTCTCGGTACTCCATGTCTAGGACCTGTGGGCCTCGAGACATAATCTCCTAGTTATCCCTAAAAGTGGGGGATAACAAGCACCATTCTCTCTTTTTGAGGAAAATTCAGGTTTTTTACCTTGATCTGCTAGGTCTGTTGAAGTGGACTTTTAACTTAGAAGTCTTCCAATTGTTTTTTGACTTTATTTGATTGAGAATTTGATACTTATCACTCATTTTTATCTTTTTTTATCTTGCAAACCTCTTCTAAGTTGCGAGATAGGTTCACCTTGATTTTTTCTAGTTTGGTCTTTGTCTCGTGACGTTTTCAATTATCTAATTGATTGGAAGAAGTTTGTAAAGGTTTGATTGGTCTTGAGTTTCTTTTCAATTTTCCTTGGAACATCTCGCTATTTTGAATGATTGAGATTATTTTGCTTACCACAACCTAGTTTGAATGTCTTTTCTTGCTACTCATTTTTAAGGATTGTCGAGTGATTATCTCTTTCTCTTTTCATCCTTTGGGTTCTTGTTGGACGCATTCTGACATTGTGTTTTCTTGTTGAATTTTTGAGTTCTTGATTGATCGAGTTATGGCACACTTGGTTTCTTTTAGTTCTCGTCAATTTTGAGTGCATTTTTTGTTCGATCTTTTTACTTCATATTATTTTGTATTTGCATTGGATTCTTGCATTGAAAGTAAGGAAGTAGAAAGAACTTGCATTTGATTTAGATTCATTACATTTAAAATCAAATCAACAAAAATTAATTGCATTCAAAGTTTTGGGTGGTACATGTTCATAGTTTTCATTAGGTAAATTGCATTGGGTTTATGCATTTGGGAATGGAAAATGACTCTTCTCCTTTCCATAGATAGACTTCATTGAACATAAATCTGTGCATCTCATTCTGTTGGACTCTTTTGGAGTCCAAGTCATGAATATCATGAGTTTCACTTCCATACCCTTGAGTAAACAACACCCTAAAAATCAAAACGCTAATTAAAATCTATCTAGAAATTTTTCTTTCTAGGGATCTACAAATCTACATTAGCTTAAGTGTAGGGATTCGGAATAGGTGTTGAAAATAACTTTCCAAAGCCATAAACAAACCCAGAATCTTGCGACAATGAAAGAAAATTCATTTTTTTCATAAGCATAACCGGGACCCCCCTCTCACACAGGGGTTAAACACGAGCTCGCGTGGAGGAGAGCAGCAAAGATTACCCCTCCAAAGCTTAACCAAACGTAGTGGAAAGATCGTATACTGAGGGTTCTTCTTGAAGTTTCATTGGTTTCATTAGGTCTCAATGCTTTGTGAATCTCGAATCCATTCGAGGTCCTCTAGAGTTTATTCCTCTAGAAAAATTTCGAACTTGATATCATGCCCATACGTTCAATCTCGACTGTCGATTGTACCCACCTGGAGACTGATTGCGAGTTGGCAACCTTAATAACATTTATCTTTAGGGTTCAAATGTTGATCACACTCTCTCAGAATCCTTGGAGGGAACTTGCACCAAGGTGTAAGTCCATTAAGTAGATTGTCACATAACAGATCCACCCGCTCTATCTCAACCCCATTTTCATATTAATCCTCTGATTAATATGAAAATCCCTCCTAAACAATCTCTCCCATAAAGCCATTATTTTCCAAATTACATCCTATTTGAAGGCTCACCTCAACTCTTAACAACCAATGATGTCTCAACACATAAGACAACTTTTTTAAGATGTTCATATCCACTCCAGTAGACTGGAAATGACTAATAACATACAATACCATAGAGAAAGGAAGCCGACCCTCACCCGACGCCGACGCGAGGCTTTACTGTTTGGTTCGTACTCTTATAAATAAAAATAAAAATATCGTTTTCAAATCACAAATTTATATCTTGGATTTGTTTTTCGGGTGTTTTGATTTTTCGGATAGACTATCCATAAGAAAGTGGGTTTCAGCGTGATCTGATATTTTGGAGTTTCGTCATCAAAATTTACGAGCAATTCTATACGATTTGCATTAGCATTTTCTTCCAGGTATTTTACTTTTATATTTTCGTTCACTTAAGATTTACTATGCTGTAACAGTGTTGTTGTCTGTGTCATTTTGCTTTAATTGGTTTTGTTCTGTGTTGCATGTAGCTGTTACCACATAATGGCTCCAGCTAATTCACTAGTAAGCAAAGAAGAACAGATCGAAATCGAGAGGAAAATGGTTCCAGAGAGATATATGGACATCATTACCTGCGAGTTTGCTTACGATCCCGTCCGATTACCGCTGGACCAAGATCCCACTCAGAGTCTCTATAATAGAAAAACTATAGAGACCATTTGGGAAACCAAACTTGAAGCCGAGAACCCGGTTACTAAAAAATGGTTCAACGCGAAAAGTCTCATTCCCCAAAGAGAATTGAGGCAGGAAATGGAAGATTACATTAAACTTCGGAATTTATCTGTGTGTAGTGGTGCAGAGCTAGATGTGATTGAAGAGTACACAAAAATTTTGGAAGAGCGACATATGAAGCAATATCTGGACATATTAGCGATATCTTTGTCAGAAAACATGACGAAGAAAATACAATATTCGGCAATGTGGAAGAAAATAAATCTACTGCGCATGTATTTTCAGTTTCATTCTAAGAACATAGAAACGTTTAGATCTTTACATGGCTTCAGATATTTGAACGAGCTGATCATTCAAATAAAGATGCTTCTGACGAGCTATTCAATTATAGAAAAGGATACCAAAGAAACCGTATTGGAAGTCTGTAAGGAAATCTGTAGGGCTATTGATGTTATAGGCCTGAAACCATTGGACATACATGAAGCAGAAGAAAAACACAAGAAAGATCTCCTGATTGGGGCGTATGGCATAATGATAGACCATGTTTATCTCTATAACGAAAGTTATTATACGAAAATCGATTCCCTTATGTTAAGATTGTTTTGTAAAATTTTTGATGAGATGAATGCCCAAGCTCAGCAAATTCTTGAAAAAGAAATTTACGAAACTGTTGTAGGAATTATGGGTCCTTTCCTCTTTAGCAGGAAATTGAGTCAAATCAATTCAAAGGAAATCAGCAGTGAAGACTTGAATCACGCCATTTCTATTATGCGGAGATCCTGGATCGCAACGTCATCTTTCGATAATCCACTTCAGTCGCAATTGCTGTATAATGCTATAATTATCTGCATCGCCAGAGAATTTGATAGATCAAAAGAGATGAGAGTTCTTAGCGAGGGACAACTCCTTGAAGCCGAAGCACAGGGGCGACATAATTCTGAAGGCCTTGAATTGGGTCTTTGTCTTGTCAAAGATATACTATCGACAGAAGGCCCATCAGCTGTTAATATTCTCGGAGGAGGTTTCGATATAGTAGATTATATCACTGGATTGTTTGAAGATTTTACTCGTAACGATGAGAATGAGGATGAAGATGAAACCAGTGGTCCAGTGATTTGTGTGAAGAAAGGATGCAAAATATTTGAGTGCAGACACTCTAGAATTGCACAACTGGGATTGGATATCAGCACAGCCATCTCGAGATTTGGAGGACTTTCTTTGGATACTGAAGTTCTCCTTCAATTCGTAAAATCTGAAAGTACTGTTTTGGGGAAAATGACCGAGTGAAGGTGAAGGTTTTGGGGAAAATGACTGAGTGAATTTTACGTATTGGTTCGTTTGATTGTCGTCAGAACATTATCTTGCCTGTTTTTATTTAATTTTTGAAATGATTTTCACACGTGATTAATTGTGTTTTTATTTATGTTTTGAAACGATTGGTTTAAAATATATGATAAAAGATGTTTGTATTCATTCTAATGCTCAGCTTTGGTTAGATACATTGAATATGATTTAGATTATTAGAAGCTCGCTTAAGGAACAATAAGAAATATTATAAATAAATAATTAATCCAATATTTATGGTTGGTTGTAAAATTGTTTGAATTTGTATAGTTGTTTTTGAAGTCGATTGGATTATATTGTTTTTGCTGAGTTGGATTTAGAACAGCAAGTTCTGGTTCAACTCTTAAAACATAAGATTAGGATATTTTTATTATTCATATTATACAAAATATTACATATATATAGTTTATAGTTGGAATCAGATCCAACTATCTCTAAACATAGAGATAGTTGTGAGAGAGAATCTCTCAACAACCTCCTACAAATCTTCAACAAATTCAAAACAAATTCAAACTAATCTATTGTAAGCATTATTCCAACACCCTCCTATAATGTTTACATTATAAAAACTTACAATACTCAATAACAAATTACAATATTAATCATTTTCTTTCTTTGTCTAGATGGTCTTCATTAGCACTCCTATCCACTCCGAAATCTTCCTGTATACGCTCTTTCTTCTCCACAACTTCGAGCTTCCCTTTCAACTCATTTAAGATAACAACGCTTCTGACCATCATTGACAAATTTGTAGAATTGATGCTTCTTGACTTCACGAAGAACAATCTTGATACTGAATTATACTATGGATACACTACCATCTGTTGAATTCCCTAGAAGAGCAAATTTCAACAGTTATATAGGACAATGATCTAATTACTAGATATTTTCAGCAGTCAATCATACAATTGACCTTCTTAAACACACATATAATAATATATACAAGGATAATCTGATGACCTTAAAGCACCAAAGTACAACAAGATCTACCAGCATATAACAGACGGTAATCATAGTCAAATCAATACAATGTTCTCTTGGCACCGAAGAACATTGAGAACCACCAATTTGACTTACACTACTCTGTTCATTGATTGATTCTGAAGTAGAAAATTTTACAAATAAAACACATCAATTAATATAATTAATTAATTAATATAACTTCCCTTTTCTCTTTTGACACATTTTTACACCTTCAATCTGGTAAAAGGATAATAGGAATATGAAATCTTCGAGTGAGTCGGGAAATTCATAGTTAATGACACATTTTATATCTTTGACATTCAAACCAAGTGCAACAACATCCGTAGCAGTTATGATAGGGCTTTTGCCAGCTTTAAATTCTCCCAACACCCAGTTCCTTTCAACCTGGCTTTTATCACCGTGGCCATCCATTCGCGCAGATCCTTTAAGATGAAAACCACAACACTATGACTCCCTCTCTCACAAGACGACGAACAATTGTTTGCATAGCTTCGATGTCATTTTTGCAAATGACGCCTTCTCAACATGACAGGATGTGTTGTACCTGTTGTCCAAACACCCAAGCAACACCTCTCTTCGTTCCACGCACCAGGTTGCTCCAGATCGTTGGTCAATGTATGGAGGCGACGTCTTACATTCTACAATGATGTCTCTTGCTCCATGCACTAAGTTTAGCAAGCGACTCTCCAATGGCAGTGAATACACACACAAAAAAAATCTACATACTAGAATAAAAAACTCCACACAACAAACACTCTATTTACAGGAAATCAACAACACAACTCTCACATCTTTCTGGGCACTCTCATGAGGGATTAAGCCCAGCCAAGCTCTGATTCCCTCTTAAAATTTGTGAGATCAGCCATAACACAAGATTATCCAACAAAAGTGATATTCTTATTATTCATATTACACAAAATATTACGTATATATATAGTTGGAATCAGATCCCACTATCTCCAAACATAGAGATAGTTGTTGAGAGAATCTCTCAACAACCTTCTACAAATATTCAACAGATTCAAACCAAATTCAAACCAATCTATTGTAAGCATTATTCCAACATCAACAAGAATCTTGAGTTTTATGCCTACATCAAAGGCCCTTTTTATGAGCTCCTGCAGTTTCACAAGTGGTTCATCCACCCCCATTAATATATTAGTATAAATTGTATTGTGTTAGCAATATATCATCTTTGATACTTGTGTCATTAATATTTTCATATGAGACTTCTTTCTAGGAGATGAGGTGGTAGATTAAATGTGAACCTCAAAACACTTAATTCATAACTCAACTTCTCTAGATCACAAATTTTGAACGGTTCACATCCAAAAAGCTCCAATGAGGACTTTGTCTCTTTACCATATTTCCACAACTTTAAGGAGACGATGGAAAATGTGAACTATCAAATGCATTTGATGGAGAAAAAAGCATAACATAATTCATTAGTGAAATGCATTTGATGAAGAAAAAAGCATAACATAATTCATTAGTGAATGATATAGGAAATTATTTTAGAGAAAAGTATTTTTTTTTATCAAATGCATAAATAATCATAATATTGAAAAACTTTTTCACCTTAATTTTTTTTATTTTATTAAACTTGTTGAAAATAAAATATCCATAGTTTTGATTAACTGCCTATAGATAGTTAAAGATTTTTTCCAACATTGAACTAGGCTGGAAAATCAACTTAATTCTACCAAAATTTCAAACTAAATTTAAAATCTTATTTTTCAATTTGATCCAAAATCTCCCAAGAAATTGTAATATGATTAAACTATTAAAAAAATATGTACATATTCATAAATTGATATTGAAATCCTACATGATACACGTATGATGCTCAAATAAATTATGATAGATAACATAATACACAATATGCACTACATAATAAAATAAATTAATCCATAGTGTTAAATATGTGCCTCTTATGGAAAAGTAGATGGTGATGATTGTTATCATCTACAAAGATAAATTTTCGTTTATTGAACTTTAATAAAGTAGTAAGTAATTAATTGGCTTACTTTAGAATTTTAATTCTATGTTTAAAAAGATTGAAAATAATTTTTTTTTTAAATTTCCATGATTTATGTAATTACCATGTTTTGTATTTTAATATAAATTTTAATTTTATGTTTAAAAAGATTGAAATTTTTTTTTTTTTAAATCTCCATAATTTTGATTTATGTAATTACCATGTCTTGTATTTTAATATAATTATATTTTTTTTCAGTGAAAAAAATGATGAAGAAATGATTAGGTTCATCTAACTAGAAAAAACAATCTTAATCAATCTCTAAAAACTAATGACACTTTTTAACTTTAAATTAGAATATAAACACTTAATTTGTATATTGACTCTTATTGTACAGAAATAATTAACATGAAAAACTAGAAAACTATGTGTTTCTCTTAGCTTTCTTTCTCATCAAGGAAAGGTAATTGCATTCATTATAAGTCAATTAACACACACATTTTTCTTCTTTTTTCATTATTGTATTCATTAGTAAGTCAATTCAATTGATACACACCCACACACTATTTTTTTCAATATTGGCGATAGAAAATTCCTTCAAAATTATGGCTCTTCCTTTTTTAGATTTATTTAAGAAAATCATATTTTTTATGGCATAAATAGGAATTAATAAGAGAATATTTACAAAATCCAAAAAGAAAAATAATATTAATAGAAAGAATTGATTCAAGGACAAGAAAATTATAACCTTCCAAGAAAGACAATGTATTTTAGAAAATTATAACCTTCCAAGAAAGACAACGTGTTTTAGATTGAGATGTATTCTATAGCAATATAAAACCTAGATATATAACACTACTTTGGCCATTGAAATATATGTATAACCATTTTCTAGGAGTGAAGGTGATTCTATGGAACATGGAATATTTTGATGTAAGAGATCTTTCACTTTATCTAGCACTAACATCAGTTATTGTATTCATAAACAAAAAAATAATGGTATAGACCAAATAGATAGATAAACATTAAAAATACCCAATTCAGTAATGTCATGCCTAAATGAAGTGAAAAAGTGAATGAATAAGAAGCATCTTCAAGGGGGAAACCCCTTATTACAAGATATCAAATGCACAAGATGATATGACAATTCACAAGAATCTCCTTAATGTATATAAAGGAGATAAATCCTAGTGGGTTAGCTTGAGTGTTTTAGTGCTATGAATTACAAGTAGGATGGCATGGGGTCAAGTCCCTGAGTTGGATTCCTCTGTAGATATTATGGGCCTCACTCGATGTCCTAGCCCGGTTAGGTTTCCAAAAATGCAACTAACCGGCTTAAAAATTAAGAGCTAATTAATAATGACAACAATAATATGACAATAGAAAATATAATGAATCAATACCTAGTGGCTTAACATACCCAACAATTTAGAATAAGTGTTTCCATCAATGCTTGATTAGTTATGGGTTCTTTTGTATGAACAAATCATCCTTCCAATTAATGAAGAATTCCATAAATTCTCTTCTCGTATGCTTTCACTTGGGATGTTCTTGATCCTGATTATTTTCGACATGAAATGAGAGCGAAGATATAACATGGAAATATACATAGATATTGCAAGCGAGCCAATAATGTAACAGAGATATATCAGATATATAACAGAGACACAGATATACAGTAATAAAAAAATTCTATTAATGAGCGAAATGTACAAAATTGTAGAAATACAGAGTGAAAGACTCACTAGAATGGTGACAGTTTATCTCTGAGAAGAGATGCGATGAATACTCGCATTCGCAAGAAAATGATTACAATGAAGCTCTAAAGGCCTTTTTAACATAAATAAAATCCAAAACCCTAACCCTGGAAGATTAAAATCCAACAGTTTTGTGGACCTCATTTTGGGTAGTTTGGTGTATCAACTGCCCGAGGGCGTGACTTTGGCATACGATCTTTGTTTGGGGTGTACGATAGATTGTTGGAAAGACATCATCAAGAAGATCCATTTTGGGGGATCAATAAGAATCTTTGACTATCATTGAGGTGTTTGATCCCAAAAACACTTCATTTAGGCCCTCAAAATGGCCTCGGAATTTTAGCAAGACCATTTCTTACTAAGGAGGGAGGATTGATATAGGTGGATATCGAAATATAAAACTGTAGAAATACATAGTGAAAGACTCGCTAGAATGGTGGCATCTTATCTCTGAGAAGAGATGTGGAAACTACTTGCATTCGCAAGAATATGATTACAATGAGGCCCTAAAAGTCTTTCTAACATAAATAAAATGCAAAAACCTAACCCCGGAAGATGAAAATCCAACAGTTTTTTGGACCTCGTTTTGGGTAGTTTGATGTATCAACTTCTCGGGGGTGTAACTTTAGCATACAATCACTATTTGGGGATAACAATAGCTTGTTGGAAAGGTATCGTCAAGGAGATTCATTTTGGGGGCTCATTTATATCCTTTGACTATCATTGAGGTGATTTATCCCGAAAAAACTTCATTTATGCCCTAAAAATGGCCCCATAAGTTTAGGAACCAAAACACTGCTAAAAATAGTAAATTTCCAAAAGATTGTTTTGATCTAGTTTGAATAAGTGGGTGGCCATAGATATCCACCTTGATCAATTCTTCCAATTAATGAAAAAATCCATAATTTATCTTGACATGTTCTTCCACTTGACATGGTTTTTCACTTTCATTGATCCTATAAAGATGGTCTTTCTTCTCCTAGTTATAATGGTTATTTTTCAAAAAAACTATCTTCAAATGGTACCAAAAGCGATACCCACACATTCTCCTATGATTACTCCTCTTAATTATTTTTGAATCACAACAAAATGAGCCTTTAATTGTTATGATCATTTTGACTTGACACACCTTCTAAAGCATTGATTTGGGGTATATTATGTTTTTTGACCTTGAACCTATTACAATTTCACCAATTATAATATTATTTTCTTGAAATGTTTACAGTATATACTCTCATATGTGTTGTAAGAAAAAAAATCCCATTGGGATGGATCCCACCTATCCGGCTGTGATATTGGTTACAGCCTCTTTGATAGCTCAGCACAAGGCAGAGACTACCCGCACCTCAGATGATCTTGTATCTGGGGTGGTGAGAAGGAAAAAAGGAGAGGTGAAAGACTTATGAAAAGTCTCTCTTAGGACCACCCGACCAGGTTATCATCCTCCCTCAACTTCTTGGGTGGCCAAAATGGCCTAGGGGGTGAAAATTATAGACAACGGGATGAAAACGAGCATGTTGATTTTTGGGACACAAACTAATAAAAGAGACCAAAAATTTGTTCTCTCCCTTAAGGCCTTGGGAAAAGGTTTGAAATTAGTTCTTAGGGTAAAGCGAGGTTCCAAAGAATAACCATGTGGATGACTTGTGAAAAATTATCAAAAAACAACATTCAAAATGTCTTTAATAAGCTACAACTAGGTCTTTTAAGGTGGCTATAAGTGATGAACAATAATTTTTTTAGGATTCATAACGCATGGGAACAAGCTCGAAATGGATTGGTATTACCCGATATTGTACGGAAAGTGGTCCTAGGACTCCTCAAAGTCTAAAAAGGGATCTGGAAATGAAATAACAACCCTTTAGTAAGTTGTAACAACCATGCAAGGAGGATATAATTGGTTGCAACTTAATATTATCTAAGGTGTTGGGTAGACTGGTGAAAGGTGGAGACATTAAACATGTATTTAATTGTGTTTTTTAAGTTGTTTAAACACAAGCAATGGTTACCATACCATTTTTAAGGTCCTCTTGATTAGTAAAACACCTATTATACCGTAACTATTCCACTTAGTATAAAAAGAGTTAGCTTAGGTAGACCACATGGTTAGAATGAATAGTTCCCCATGTTGTTCATAGAAGGAGGGATTAACCCCTTTTTCGTCACTAGAACTTTCGGGCTCTTAAATCCGCTTGGATGGAAGAAATATACATGAGCAAAGGAAGAGGTTCAGAATCCCCTTGAGGGAGTTTTAGTTGATTTTATCCAAGTAGAGTAGTATTCCAACCAAACTAATCTAATCGACTTCTTGATTGTGTAATTTACAAGAGAAAATCAAGATCACTCGATTGATACCAAGTAGACAAATTATGAGGGGATCTTGATGAAGATTCCCTGGATTTGATTCTTAGTATTCTAGAAAATAAAATTGCATGAATTGAAAGACCAAACCATCCACGTGGTGAGATCACGTCTTGCTTTCTCAAGCGTGTCTTTTGGTCAACAAAAATTGAAATATAGAGAACTTATATAAGTATAAATATAATTATAATAGCTAGATAATAAGTGTTTTTGGTTTTTGTTTTGTGGGGTGGACCCCTACCTTTTGTTTTCAAGTTTTTTGTATGTTTTGTTGTTTTGTTGTTTTCTAATTTTGTAATGCCCCCTTTAGGGAAGCAACCTAAAAGTTAGAAAAAGAGAAAATAAACTATGCAAATGAATACCAATTCA
>SNQJ01S0219334.1:12607-27829 GCA_010110895.2 Picea sitchensis
ACAACTCATTGATCCATCTTCATCTATGCATTCTCATCAAGGACAATACATATTATATTACATCAATCATCAATCAATCAATCCTTTGACATCAATCAATCACTTGACATCAATTAATGACATCAATCAATCAAACCATTGACATCAATGACAATATGATCCAACACATTATTCTACATTCTATTGGAGTTGAGTCTAAAACATCATAAGTTTTACTTTTGCACCCTTGAGTAAATAACGGCCCTAAAATGAAACACTTATAAATTTGATCAGAAACTTTTATATTATCTAGTAGTGAAGCTACATTGGCTTAAAGTGTAGGGATTTGGAATAGGTTGTGAGAATAACTTTCCAAATCCATCAAACAAACATAGAATCTTGTGTTAGGGAGTGGTAAATCCAATTCTTCGTATAAGCATAGTTGGGATCCCCCTCTCACATAGGGGTTAAACATGAGGTCGCGTGCGGGAGAGAAGAAGAGATTTCCCCTCTGAAGCTCTACCCACGTAGCGGAAAGATCATATATTGCGGGTTCTTCCTGAGAAATGACTGGTTTCATTTGGTCTCGGAGCTTCGTGAATCCTGAATCCATTCAGGGTTATCAGTAGTATTCTGATCCACTTATCTTTAGTTCTCTTGAATAATTTCGGACTTGTTATATTTCCCATAAGTTCCTTCCCGACTGTCAACTGTACCCACCCAGAGGCTGACTGCAAGTTGGTAACCTTAGTGGCCTATATCTGTAGGGTTGATACAAAAGGTGATGGTGAAAGGGAGTCTTCGTCATACCTGGGAAGACGTTGGTCAAACTCACTCAAGCTCCTTGGAGGGTACACCCACGGGTAAAACTGTGTGGGAACTTGCACCAAGGTGTAATTTCATTAATAAGGTCATCAACGTAACTGATCCACCTGCTCTATCCCAACCCCTTCCTATATTGATCTTGCGATGTTGGATTTCATCACCAACTAGTGGTTTCATTGTGGGAAGGCTTGTTTGATTGTTTTCTTCTTAGATTTGTAGTGTGTGTTGTTTGTTTTCCTTAGTGGACCTTAGGTTGAGTCAGTGTCAATGGCGTCAATTCCTGGGAGTACCAACGAAGGAACGCCTTTTCCCAAGGAACCTTTCACCTTTCCTTCTTTTGGAAACATTGGTCCTTCGTGCATTTCCACACTGAGTCTTCTGGGACTCACCATCGGGTTACCGGTATGGTTGTTCCCCACTATGGTGATCTCGAGTTTTCCCAGTGATTATAATGCACCTAATGCTTCGGATGTAAGCACACCACCCACAAATCAACCTCATGTCGACCTTTCGCCTTATTCACTTGTTAGGTCTCCTTCCCTTTCTCCTTCTTCGCCTCGTGAAATCTCTAAAGCAAGTAGCCAGGTTGATAAGAAGAAGAAGAAACAGAAGGGGAAGAAGAAGAAGAATCAGAAAGAGACCAAAACTCCAACTGCATCAGGTCATGTTGGATCCGAGCAACCAAATGCTATTAATTTTACTATGTGTATTGATAAAGTCGACAAGTCTAAAATGAAGAATCCTAAACTCAAATTTCCTTCCAGGATTTGTAAGGGTGACCACTTTCTAAGGGATTTCCCTGGTCTCCCCAAGGTTTTATAAATGTGGTCTTCCACGTCATCAACTTCCGTTGAACATGTTAGTGACACTCCATTAACTAGTGACGTTAAGGTTGGTAAGAAGAATAGAACTGTCAAATTTCCTTGTATGTTATGCGAAGATGATCATTACTCTCACCTTTTCCCTCGTATGGATGAGGCTTCTTATCTTTTGGAAAAGATTCAACTTCCAACTGGTTATCATAATATCTCTCCCAAACCATCATTAGTTGATGGAATGATCAATCTGGTTCCATCCCCAGTCAATCCAGTTGATCAGGTGGTCAATCTGGCTTCATCCTCGGTCGAACCACTAACCTAAGTAGTTGATCTAGTTCTATCATCGATCACCCCGACTCTTCATATGAAAAGTGAAACCCAAGTGATTGATGTAGTTCTGTCATTGATTAGCCCCACTCTTCATCTGAAGAGTTCCAAAGTGGTCTATCAAGTTATTTCATTGATTGATCCCACTCCTCCCTTGAAGAGTGCAACAAAAGTGGTCGATCCAGTTTCGTCATCGATTGATCCCACTCCTCCCTTGAAGAGTGCAACCAAAGTGGTTGATCTCATTCTGTCATCGGTCAATCCCACTCCTCATTTAAATATTGAGCATGTCGCTCAGTTCTACCTCATTAATATTGACTCACCAAAACAAGGGGGCACTCCACCTCGTTAATTTCTATTAATTGGAATCATTTGATAGAACCCAATATTCCTTCTTACGTGCCTTTCCAAATCACCGTGCAGGTTTGTGATAGGAATATTCCTAACACTATAATAGATGAAGGTGCTTTTGTTATCATATTATCCGTGAATGCTTGGAAATCTTTTGGTTCCCCGCATCTTGCGCCTGTGACTTAGAATTTTTTGACCTTTGACAGAAGAGTTAGTCAAACTTTATGGATCCTTCCTCAATTTCTAGTTACTTTAGGAGGAAAAACGATCTACGTCGATGTGATGGTAGCTCACGAACCCTTGGAATTTAACCTTCTCCTCGCGAAAGACTATGTATATGTTATGAGCGATTTTGTGTCCACTCTCTTTAGAGTGATGTGTTTCCCTCACAACAGAAACATAGTAACGATCAACCATATTTCATTCATTGACTCTCATGTGATGGTCAACCATCTGCCTTCCCTGAACGGTCCATACATGCCAGTGATGTCTGCCTCACCGCAAGTCAAATATGTAATGACATGCCCCATACGTTCAACCTCGCACGAGAGGGAATCTATCCCTTCTCTTGACTTAGATCTGGTAGTTGACATGGTCATCTCTTCGATAGGGCTATTAGAGCCAGATCTCCCTACCCTTATCGAGGTCGTCAACATGTATTCCTTCCAAAGTGTTGTTCTTCCATCTAGCGAATATATCCTAGAAGCCATGGCTGACGTTTTTCCCTTGACATGTATTCCTTCCAGAGCATTGTCCTCTTGGAATCCATGATCAAGGAGAGGTTTTGAGCATAGTTTTTCTTCTCTGTGGAAATCTCGCTAAAAAATGAAACAAAGTTCTTGAGCATAGTTTTTCTTCTCTGTGGCAAGCTTGTTAAAAAATGAAACAAAGGTTTTGAGCATAGTTTATCTTCTTTGTGGAAAGCTCGTTAAAAAATGAAACAGAAACTACGAGCATAGTTTTCCTCTCTGTAGCAAGCTCGTTAAAAACTGAAAAAGTCACCTCTCCTATCAAGTCAAGTCTTTTCACTAGATCTCGTAGATATTGAGTCAAGTCTTTAGCTAGATCTCATAGATGTTGAGTCGAATCTTTCATTAGGTCTCGTTTTTTAACCTTCCTTTCACCCTCCTTTGTCAGTTGACCTTTTTTCCTCCATCCGGTACAGAAATCGGTGACAATATAAGCGTCGAAGAATGAAATGAATCTTGGGGGGACATGTCTCCAACCTTTGATTATCATTCTGGAGTTAAGCCGCTATATTTTCAAGCTGGGGGAAGAGTACCAACCATCCATGGGTATCCCTCAAAACCTTTGGAAATTACGTTGGGAAATTACAAGAATAGTTTAATTTTGTTTCAAGCTTGTGTAAAAATGAAACCAATTTTGAGCTTAGTCTTTGTTCTTTCTCGTGCTCGTAAATACATGAGAATGTGACCGAGTATGCTTTTATCACTTTTTTGGACTCGTAAAGGTTATACGAAAAAGGAACCCCCTAGAGTTTTCTTTAAGCTCTTTTCAAACTCTCTAAACATGAAAATATTGTCGAGTGATCTTGCTTCCTTTCACACTCATTAAAAGGTTTGAAAGGGTGTCTTTCGAGTGATATTTTATCTCTTTTACGTACTCGTGAGACTAATTATGAAAAATGAACACTCTAATCAAGCATGATTAGAAGAGTTCTCCCATGTATTGTTTTACATTTTTTTCGGGCTTGGGAGACTAAATTTACAAAAAATGTCATCCATGGAGTTGCCTTTAAGTTATTTTCAAACACTCTAAACATGAAAAACCATCAATTTTTCCTTCTCTGGAATCGCTAAACTATACATTGAAGGACCCATATGGTAAGGAACCCTTACTTCTTCCATTTCGTTAAATAAAAGAAGAGGAACTTACCGAAGGTGAGTAATATCGAGCATGTGTTACCCTCCTCGATCTTGTTAAATGAAAAGGAGATACTCATGGCACGTATGGAAACTATTGTCGCCCTTGAACATGGAACCTATTTGTGTCTTGTGTTACAGTTGGGTAATCTTCTTATCTCTCAGTCATATCAATTCCATGAGTCACCATACTTTTTCTTCCATTCGAAGAGTTCTCTTATTTTTCGTCACATTACATTATTGGTACTCGTCGAGTCAATGTTGCCAAGCCAGTTTTCGTGCCTCATCATGTTGAAGGGAAGTTTCACTTCAAACCATCCATCTACAATATTTCCAATTTCCATTTCTTGTTTCATTCCATACTCATTAAATCACCATCTTACATCACTTTCCTGTGTCAGTTTCGTGTCGATTATGGGGGATACATAAAGGCCCTCCTTCGACGAGTCTTTTCCTATCGACTTCAACACATCATCCAAGAATTAGACTTAGAAACCAGTTAGTACCTTGGGACCTACATGCCTCAATGGAATGCCTCCTTGCTTCCGACAGTAGGTTTACATCATTGACCTCTGATTGGATGACTCCACGAATGTTCGACCTTGGTTCATTTATTCACATTCGTTGGAATGTACTAGGGTACCTCGGGATTCATTGACATCATTGGTGATTTCCCTCGCACTTGTTAACGGTTTACCTCAATGATTGGTAATCAAGTGGTTTCTACCATGTTCAACATCAGATCATCTATTCACATGGCTAGATTCATACCACATCGGGATTGGGATGAACACCCTGGGTTGAGTGTTCACTTTGTTATATGATTTTCCTATCCTGTGAAGGAGACCATATGAGCATGCTGATATATATATTGTCACATAGATCCAAATTCTATTGGCTCGTGGCTATGTTTTATCATCTCATAGATCCACTGTGTATTTTTGGTGGCTATGATTAGTTCATGTCATGGAGGTATGGATCCACATTGTATATTTGGTGGCCATATACTTAGTCAATATTTTTCATGGATCCGTAGTGTATTGGTCGGTGACCATGCTTTAAGTCATCTCATATTCCGAGCATAGGTATGCCTGCCTTGGAAATGGAACATATATTAATATTGTTTAATGGTTGTTGCAACTTCTTTTAGGTTCTCCAACTCCACACCCTTGCATTGAAGAATTGTAAAGTGTTCCAGCGATCGGTTTCTCTTTTGACCTCACACTTTAGGGGGCAATCTACTACACACCAAAATTCCACACTTAAGTACCTAACCCTAAGTGTCGCAAGTGTCATAAAAGTGTCATACGCACCTTTCTAAGTGTCGCATACACCTTGACGCCATGAAATAACATATGTCACAATCCCTAGTCAATGTTTAGGAGAAATATATTATATGAAGGTCAAAATACTATGTGCACGTGAATTATTTATTAATATTCATAAAAAGGAAATTAATTTAGTGTGAGAATCCACCTCACATTTAGTTTCCTAATCTCAAGGAGAGGTTGAAAATCTCATGGATGGTTGAGATATTTTCTCAAACCAAAATCCTAATTTGGTGGATCTTGAGAAATATTTCCTCCTTAAAATCCTTGAGAGATATTTTCTCCCTAAAATCATTGAGAGATATTTTCTCCCTAAAAATCTTGGAGATCCCATTTTAGTGGATCTAGTGAGTGATCTTCTCCATGGTGGTTAAGCCTCCAAATCCTATATAATGAGGGATTTCCATGGAGAGGAGAAGTAATTACTAGAGGTATCAAACCTTTGATTCAGGATAAAGGAGGAAGATTGGAAATATCAGACTTATGATTGTGGGATTCCTGCAAGGGTCTAGATGAGGAGAGATTGGAGGAGTATTGCATCATCATCCATATTTGTAAGTATTCTCTTTGGGTTCTCATTTTAATATACTTGGCCTATTTCCTTCAAGCTTGTGTATTCTTACATGTGCTTGTCTACTGTTCCTTCAATATTTGTAGATGAATTTGTTTGATCTAATCTTGTAGAGCAGGATTTCTTTGTTTCTCTTTGTTGTCTATTGCATTTCATGTATCAATTTGTGCTAATGATTTTGGAGATCAATCTCGGATAGGAAGCAATGAGGACAAACTTCAAAACTAGGTGCATCATAGCTTTCCTTCCTCTCTCTCTTTCTGATTAGTTAAACTAAATTCAAAGGTACGTTGGTGTCCACTTGTGTTTTTATGACTTGGTATTAGGGGTCTATAATCCAAGGGAAAGTTCACCTGTCCACAGGGGAATATTTTTGTAACAATGCATTGTATGATTTTACAACTATGCTCACTCCTTTGGGTGTAAGATCTCCGCGCACTAACTTAATGCGCGCAAAACCAAACCAACAAACTTGTTTCTTCATCTCACCAATGTATAATTAAATTATAGTTACATTGATATTTACACTTGGGGTTCATCCTAGGGGTATTACAATCCGCTCCCCCTTATTTATGCATTGTCCTAAGTGCAGTATATAAACATATACAATAAAAAATTCTAAAATTCTAAAAATGATGTGGGTACTCTACCCACATAGCTTCTTCATTCTCCCAAGTTGAATCCTTAGGGATGTAACATGTCCATTGGACCTTTACTATCCCTATGGATCAATTCCAGAGCTCCTTGATATTTTGATCCAATATGTGCACCAGATGCACTTGAAAACCACATTTTTTCTCCACCTGAATCACATTCCAATCAATGACATAATTAGTATCAGGTATATATATTTTAAGTAAGGATACATGGAATACATTATGAATATGCATTGATGTAGGCAAGGAAATCATATATTCCACAGGCCCAATCCTTTCCAGGATTTCAATTGGCCCACAAAACCGTGCTACCAACTTTTAACAATTTCCCAACTTAAGGGTACTTATATTGGAATTTACTTTCAGAAACACATGATCAGCCACATTAAATTCTCTGTGAGTTTTACCCTTATCAACATAATTTTTTTGTCTGTCCTACGCAATCTTCAAATTTTGTTGAATCTTCACCAATTGTTCTTCCATTTCCAAGAGTAATTCTGGCCCAACTACTATGCGGTCTGATGGGTTGTCCCAACTGACCTATGTGTTGCATTTTCTTCCACAGAGTGCCTCAAATGGGCTCATATCCAGGGATTCTTGGTAACCATTGTTGTAAGCAAACTCTACTAAGTGTAGATAACCCTCCCATTTGGTTGGTTTATCTGTGACATACATCCCTATCATATCTTCTATTATTTGGTTCACCCTTTCTGTCTTCCCCTCTATCTTTGGATGATAAGTTGTACTAAAATGAAGATTTGTTCCAAATCCATTGAACAAACCTTTCGAAAAAATTGAAGTAAATTTTGGATCTCTATCAGACACAATTGTCTTGGGCATTCCATGTAATTGAGCTATCTCTCTCAAATAAACATCAACTATGCTAGTTGCCTTGTGAGTAAGATTTACTAGAATAAAATGGGAAACTTTGGTAAGCTTATCCACCACCACCATGATAGAATCATGTTGCTTGTTAGTTCTCGGTAATTTGGTGATAAAATCCACTGTTACCACTTCCTACTTCCACTCAAGAATGGGCAATGGTTGTAACAAACCGACTGGATTTATATGCTCATCTTTGACCTTTTGACATGCCAAACACTTGGCAATGAAATCAACAATTTCTTTCTTCATGCTTGAACAATAATATTGGCTCTTGACAACTACAATAGTTTTATGATAACCTGGGTGTCCAGCATAAGGTGCATTATGCATTTCTCCCAATATCAGATTCTTTAATACCCGATAATTTGGCACATAAATATTTCCTCTGTATTTGAGAATTTCATCACTTTCCAGTTTATAATCTTCAACTTTCTGCTGTAAATTACCTTGCTGAAGTTTTTCCCTTAACTCCGTATAATTTTGATTTGATTTTGCAACTTCTAGAATTTTATCCTTTAGATCTTATTGACACATGGTAATGGTTTTAGCATGCATTTCATGCACCCTCATTTTGAGTGCATCATCCACCTTGTTCGCTTTACCTTTGATATTCTTTATATCAAAATCAAATTCACTAAGGAAATTTAACCATCTTCTTTGCGTGACATTTAAATTTGGTTGTCCAAACAAGTATTTCAAACCATATTGGTTTATCCTCAACTCAAATCTCTTTCCCATAAGGTAGTGCATCCACATCTTCAAGGCATGCACTATGGCTACCAATTCCAAATCATGAGTTGCATAATGTCTTTCATGTTCCTTCAACTTTCTTGATTCATAGCATACCATATAACCATTTTGACTAAGGACTCCACCCAGTCCTTCTTTACATGCATTAGTGCATACAACAAATTATTCTGCTGGATAAAAAATCCTCAGTATTGGATCACTTGTTAATAAATGCTCCAAGTGTTGGAAACGTCTTTCACAATCCTGTGTCCACTCAAACTTCACATCCTTCGTCTACAAAGAAGTGATTGAATGTTAAATCTTTGAGAATACTTCAGTAATCTCATGTAGTAACCTGCAAGACCCATGAATGATCTCACCTCCTAGAGATTCCTTGGTGTTGACCAACTTTCAATGGCCTTTATCGTTTTTGGATCTACTGATATCCCCTCCTTGGAGATGATATGGCCCAAGTAATGGACCTGCTTTTGGTAAAATCATCACTTTATCAACTTGGCATACAACTCATGCACCCTCAATATCCGTAACACCATTCTCAAGTGTTTCTCATGTTCTTATTCAGACTTAGAATATATTAAAATTTCATCCAAGAAGACAATGACAAACTTATCCAAGTAATTATTGAATACACCATTCATGAGACACATGAAGACAACTGGTTCATTTGTTAACCCAAATGGAACCATTGAGAACTCATAATGGTCATACCTTGTTCTGAAAGAATTCTTGTTGATGTATTCTTCCTTAATTCTTACCTGATGATACCTTGACTTGAGATCCATTTTGGAGAATATTTTTGCATCTTTCAATTGATCAAAAAGGTCATCTATCCTTGGCAAAGGATACTTGTTCTTCACAGTTACTTTGTTCAACTACCTGAAGTCAATACAAAGTCTCAAAGTTACATCATTTTTCTTTACAAACAATATTGGGGCACCCCAAGGTGACACACTTGGACGTATATACCTCTTCTTCAAAAGTTCTTCAAGTTGCATTTGTAATTACTTCAGTTCAGGTGTACGCATCCTGTAACGAGTCTTAGATACTAGAGTTGCTCCAGGCATCAGATTGATAGATAAGGCAATATCTCTTTTAGGTGGAAACCCTGGTATTTACTTGAATACATCTTAAAACTCTTTCAGGACTATGTAGTCTTCAATGTATGACACCTTATCCTTAGGTGTCTCTTCCATCTGCATGACAAATATTTGACACCCTTTCCTGTAACTTTTCTTCACCTGCAAAGCTGAAATTTCTCTGGCATTTACTGCTCTGGGAATTCCTTATAGTTTCCTTAAGTTTCCTTCCTCATCCAAGCAGGTAAATTCTTTGTTATAAAAATCTAAGACAACATGATGTTGGTCCAACAAATCCATACCAATTAGGAAGTCATAGGAACCTAAGGGTATAATGTTCAAATCTGCGTTGGTGTTTAGTCCATTCATGTTCATTGGACATACTTTGACCATCTCATTAATATTTCTTTTAGCTCCTATAGGTAGCTGCACCATCCAAGGTTTTCCAACCTTTGTTCTTGGCAAATGAAATCTTTCGATCATATTAGGATCTAGATAACTATGACTAGCTCTTGAATCAATTAAAATGGCAATGGGATTGTCATTAATATTACCTTGTACTTCAATAATGTGTGATTGAAACTCATCTTGCTTGTTGTCCAAGGATGCATATATTTTAGGTACATGTATGCCCATGTCCTCCATTGTTTCATCTTGTTGTGCATTGTGAACAATCTTCACTCTTTCACTCATGTGAGGGAATTCTCTATACATATGCTCTCCCTTACAACCCCAACATTGAATAGGTTGTTTCCTTGGCCTTTGCCCCAATGGCTCTGTCATTCTGGATTCTTTAGTAGTTAGTTGTTCCTAATAGTTATTTCTGAAGAATGGTGGTTTAGTTCCCTTCTTCCTATGTTCCATATTGATTTTCTTCTTGTCTTACCAAGCTTTCCAGTAAGTTGCTTTCCCTTTTTGTTGATCATAAAGACACTTATCCCTTCGCATTGTTTCCTCTAATGTTTTAGGATCATCATATTGTATTATGTCACTAATAAATGGTGGCATCTCACTCAAATATATCTGAATCTTAGCTTGCTCATCCTTGATGACGGAAACATATTTCAACAATTCTAAGAACCTTCTTTCATACTCATCTAGGGTCATACTCCCAAGCTTCAGTTCAAAGAACTCTTTCATTTTCTTGTCAAGTACCTCTTATTCAAGTATTTCCTTTGGAAATACGTCTTCAATTCTCTCCAAGTCACCTTCTTCTCATCAATATGTTGTACCTGCACATATTGATCCCACCACATTGATGCTTTTCCCTTGAGTTGATAAATAGTAATTCTACCTTCTCTCAGTGAAGAGTAGTTATGCAATTGAAAATACTTTCTCATATTTAGCAGCCATGTTTCTGCATCCTCATCCTTTTTGTGTTCACCATCACAAGTAGGAGGCTTGATTTTTTTCATTTCCCCCTGAAGTTCATCCACTCCATACTTCTTTGTTTGCTTCCTAATAGGGGATGTAATTGCACTATTGTGCACTATCCTAGCGGAATGCCTTGGAGAGTGGTGGTATTGTCTTCTGGCACTTATGTTGTGCATTGTTATTCCCCTCTTACCATGAGACTTATGGCTTCCTCATCTTCTTGACTCAGTTTTCTTATCCATCTTCTTCTCTATTCTATCAAAACTCTGCATCAACTTGATGTTAAATTCTTCTTGTTGTTCTTTGGCTTTCATAAGCCTCTCATTATCATCTTTATGACTCAGGACATCTCTTTGTAAACATTTTATGGTTTCCACCAAGTTCATGATTTCTTCCTTACCTTCTCCATGTCCATTGGAATTTTGTACCTTCATTACCCATATGGACATGCATTCCTTCGATCTCTTCTTCATGACTGAAAATCCCCTGAACCTCTTCCATGATTCTAAACTTGTGTTGATTCTGATCTGATCTAATGTTGTTAACTGTGCAAAATGTGCAGCCAACAAAATTTGTTAGGCTAGACAATTTAAAAAATCATGAAATGATGTACAATTTTGTTGTCATAAAGTTTCAGAATCCTCTCTCCTGATTTATTGGGGAGATTGATCACCTAATTGACTTCATGCACACTACTTCTCAATTATTAGCATGCGCCAATTTTTACATACACCGTGCTAAAACGTAGTGGATTCACCGCGCACCATTATCTAGTGTGCATATGTTTCTATCGCATGCCCAATACTTTGTGTGCATGCCCAACACTACACCACACTACTTCAAAGTGAAGTGTGTTTACACCACGTGCCAAAATTCAAACGCACACCCTATGATGCCAATCTTCAATGTTCTTTATCGCGTACCTATATTTTGTGCATGTCACATGTTATACATGGCGCAGTGCCAAATCTTAGTGTACATATCCTCTACACCCTTTTAACTTTTGCGCAACATCAATGTTCAATGCACACAGCTACGCAACACCATTTTTCCACACCTTGACTCTGCATAGTACAATGCCCTAATTTTAATGTGCACTCCTGTGTACCTTTAATTTTATGTGAATCACTATTATTTAGCGCGCACAACATCCTCGACACTTAACTGATTTTTCCACAATTTTTCACTACAAAAATTGAGGCTTTTTTTTATTATTTTCAACTTTCGCCCAACTTCCACCATGGATGTTCGACACTCATGAAAATTTCCCAATTTCACTTCAATACATCCAAATTCAATCTGTTTTTGTCTGAATTTCCTTTAAATGGTTATTAAAATAAGAAATATCTCATTACTTAACCAAATTTCCCCAAATTATTCATGAATTTAGCAGCAGAAATTGGGGCTTTTGCCCAATTCCCATCGATTGCTTCCAATTTTTGCCAGGAATTCACTGTAACTGAAAATTCGTCCACTCCCAAATTCAAATCTCTATGGAAATCCACTTCATCATGATGTTAACTCGGCCCATCCAGGCTCAATGTTGAAAAATTGGCTCTGATACCAATTTTTAACACCCCGAGCCACCTGTTGGGCAATGTCACTTGAAACTTTCTTTCCCTGATACCATTCTATTAGCAATTCCACCGAAATTGCTCTAACACAACTATTTCACTAATTACAGACATATAGATACTTTGAAATGCATGATTACATACATTTTCTTAACATATTTATATACAATTCATAACAAAATTATACACACAACATAAACACATGATAACAATTGCATAAATATAATTGCAAACATAATTTAACACACAACTAGCACTTATCTTTTGAATAAAAGACACCAACTGCAGACAAATCTTCCACATTCCTCCCAACCTTACACTGCATTGTTCATAATATTAACAGTGGGTCACCCCTCGAGATGGGGCTAAAATCCACTTCATAAGGGTTCCCAACTAGGTTACAGTATCCCATTCAATAGGAAATCCAGTCACATGTAACTCAATCACGGGTGACTCAATTGCAGGAAATTTTGTCACAGATGCCAATTCGCACTGACAACCTACAGTCTCTCATTCTCCACATGCTTGTTCCACCCCAAGAAGTGTGCGCCTTCTTTGATCAACGGTCCTTCGGTTGCCCCACTTCCCTTCCAAGGCTTCCGCAACAGGTCGGATAGGAAGTCTCAGAGCCATGTCATTGTAGTTTGACACCTCAAGAAATAATTCCCAACAATTCTCTCATTTGGAGAGAATGCAATCTTCCACGAGCCTGACAATTCGCCTCTTCAGTACAACGTCCCACAGACCTAACAACCCGTCTCTTCCATTTATCTCTCCAAGATAAATTATAAACAAGTATCTACGACATAAATCAACATACTAGTCACCATGACAATCGAGTTTAGTCACAACAATAACTGGGTTCACTCACTGAACATTTCCCTGACAAAACAGTCGGCTCGATGGCGGAACAATCAGTTTTCTCACAGCTTAGTCACCTGTCCCTCCTCCTCGAACGATCCTCTCCCAGAATCATTGCTAGAATGGACTAAGTCCAAACAATTTGACTGCATGTTCCCAGCATGACACCTGTCAGGTCGAGAACTACGCTCAGTCCACAATATGTTCCCAACTTGACACTTTTCCTGTTGAGAACTACTTTCAGCCACTCATCCCCTCCTTAGGACTTAGGATATAATATAATATCCTTACTTTTCACTTTTTAAGAAATATTAATAAAATATTCCTTTTTGGATTTAAGCCCCTCAACCCACCCCTCTTGACCTCAACTAGTGGATTTTAAGCCCCCACGAACTCTTTTACATGGTCGGTCTACCGCAGAGATGTATTTTCATTAAATTGCATGTGATTACATTTACATCTCAATACAAAATTACTGATCTTTTGCGTTTAGGTTCACCAGCCTCAAAATATATAGTTCACGCAATTAAAACCAATGCGCTTAGAACGTTTGGGATGTGTGCACTTTTTCTTCAGTGCACCAGCCCCACGCCCTTTCACAGGCACATGTTACATCATGAATTATATACAAAAGGCTTCATAGGGCTTCAAAACCTGCGCACTAAACCTGTGCGCTATGAGTCCAAGGTTTTGCGCCTATTCCCTCAGTGCGCCAACCTTTCACATTAACACTTGTGTGCTTCATTCATTAATCTGTTCCACTTTCAGTGCATCATTCCTGTGTTTTTACATAGGTGCGCACCAAAACATTAAATTACACGTTGTATCATTTTACAACTGCGCGCACCCCTTTGGGTGTAATATC
This sequence comes from Picea sitchensis, assembly GCA_010110895.2. Classification (NCBI taxonomy): domain Eukaryota; kingdom Viridiplantae; phylum Streptophyta; class Pinopsida; order Pinales; family Pinaceae; genus Picea; species Picea sitchensis. Next base: position 26,731 of record SNQJ01S0219334.1, read on the forward strand.
CCCACACACTAAGTTAATGTGCACAGAACCAAACCAACAAACTTGTTACTTCAGCTCGCCAGCTTATAAGTAACGTATAGTTACATTGATATTTACACTTAGGGTTCAGCCTAGGGGTATTACAGTAACCCTAATAGATTATGTTTCCAACAAAATTCAATAATGAACTTAAAATAAACATATTGTAGAGTTGGTCTATTAAACTATTAGAGTATCTAATTAGCATTATTTTCATTATAATATGTTCAAACACTTCATCAATAACTAATGGACACTAGCAATAATGCAATGGGTTTTCCCTCTTTCTTCTTGTATAAGAAAAAAACAAGTTTTTTTAATTCATTGATTTCTAATGTAACATACTTCTTACTCCGACGAACTTGGATAAACAAATATAATAATACAGTTGAAAGAAACATTCTTAAGACTTAGTTTATTAAAACTATATTTGAGATGAAAAGAACATATATAACATCTTCTATACTAGACACATAGTTCAAATCATATACATTCTTTTTTATGGATTCATTGTCAAAATTTGAAAAAAGATCAAGGAAAACCGCATAAGTGGTCTTTATATTGTACATAAAATTCAAATCATTTACAAACCCAAAATATTACAACCATTTCAAAAATGGTATCAAAATTATTGCCTCAAAAGACCCTTCAAAAAATGATGAAGGTATCCACACTATAATAATAATAATAACTAAATTTTATTGGAAAGTTGTCCTGTGTAGGGACGACTCAACGAGGCTTGAAGATTCTTCTATGGTTTTGTACTTAGAATATGAGAAAACAACACACACAGGTGAGGCTACGCTCACAATCTCGTATTGTTCAATGAAGACTGATTACATCATTATATAGGAAACGAATCTACTTAGTCGGTTACAACAAACCACAAAAAACTAGAATCTACATTAAGTGAAGTAGAGTTCAACTACGCAATTGAATCTTGCAACTGACTCTTGCTCCATTATTTCCAAGTCTCCCCCTTAATGGAGAATGGATTGAATTCTACACCTAACATCTCCCTAAACAACTCAAACTTAATCTTTCCAAGAGGCTTAGTGAAAATATCAACAACATTTTCACA
>SNQJ01S0219335.1:0-10548 GCA_010110895.2 Picea sitchensis
ACACTTGTTGTATCTATTTTGATTTGACTATTTTTAGTAAATCTGATCCATCTTTAAAGGATCTAGATTTCATTTTGTAAGGCTATAAAGCCAAAGGCATTTGGAGCACCAAAGGGGTTCAATCTAAGAGACATTTTTTAGCCATTGAACTTGACTTCTTATTCTGATAATAGAATCACATTCCTCTTTTGTTTTCAATATCAGATTCTTTCATATATTTCATGATTCTACACTTTATTCCGGTTTAGTTTAGCTTTTAAGAACTGTCATCTTCTTATTAAGCTCATAAACTTGGATTAAATAATTTCTTGTTGTCTTGTATGACCCTGCATATGGTTGTATTTAGTTATCTGGACTAGTATTCTTCATCCCCTTTTTTGAACTCTGTTGTCTGATTATTGTTCTCTAAAAGCACTATTTTATTCAGATACATGATGAGTGGTTACTTTCATTATCTATTGAGTTATCTTATTGTTCCAAGCATACAAATCTACCATATTTTTAAGTTACCAAGTATTCTTAGCCTACAACCCTAAGGAGTTTCTTGGAGTGATAACAAGAGGGATCTCATTGTCCCTCACAATCCTCAACAAAATGGTGTGGCTGAAATAAAGAACAGAACTATTGAAGAATCAATCAAGGCAATGATGAATCATCAAAATATATCTATGTTCCTATGGGGAGAAGTAGTCATGACAACTGTTTATATTCAGAATAGAAGTCCACATAGAATATTGAAGAACATGACTCTAGAAGAAGCCTTCTCCAGGAAGAAGCCAAGTGTTGAGCACTTGAGAATATTTGGATGTCCTGTATACATTCATGTTCTAAAGGATAAGGGAAATAAGTTGGAACCTTCAGGAAAGAGAGGAATATTTGTTGGATACAGTGAATTATCAAAAGCATATAGAATTTATGTTCCAGGACAATAGAAGGTTGAAGTCAGTAGAGATGTAACTTTTGCTGAAAGGATTGCATTCAAGAATTCTATAGAAGGTTCCATAGACTCCAATGAAGAAGAGGAACATGAAGATACCAAAGAAGAAAGCACATGTTCTCCAAAACACCCCAGTGAAGAACCAGAACCATTATATGAACATGTGGAACTAATTATTGAACCTAAGACTAGAAAGAGACCAACATGGATTGAATCCACCTTGCAAGAAGAAGAAAGACATAAAGCTCCCAATGTCATCCTAGGACAAATAAAGAAATCCAAAAGGTTTTCCATTTATGCAGTTCTCATGAAAAATCTCATTAATGCAGAACCTTCCACCTTCGAAGAAGAAGTCAAGCAGAAAGAATGGAAGGAGGCCATGATGGAAGAATACCAATCTGTTATGAAAAATGATGTATGGGAAGTTGTTCCTAGACCTAAAGAGAAGTTTTTAGTTACTTCAAAGTTGGTTTACAAGATAAATCATACCATAGACGAAAGTATTGACAAATACAAGGTGATATTTGTGGCTAGAGGTTTCTCCCAGTAGGAGGGAGAAGATTATGATGAGATGTTTGCTCCGATTTCCAGATATACCTCTATTAGAGCCATCATATCTCTAGAAACTTCCATGGGTTGGAGTTTACATCAGATGGATGTAAAGACAACCTTTCTCAATGGAGTGATTGAGGAAGAAGTATACATAGAGCAACCTMAATGTTTTGAGGCAAACCCAAGAGAAACCCATGTTTGSAGATTAAAGAAGGCCTTGTATGGACTSAAGCAAGMTCCAARAGATTGATATGAATGTATTGATAACTATTTGACAAGACTTGGATTTTCCAAGAGCCTTGCTGATCCAAACCTATACTACAAATTTATGAATGGTGCACCTGTGATTCTACTATTAAATGTCGATGATTTTTTCTTGACAGGTGCAGAGGCTCTCATTATTCAGTGTAAGAAGGAGCTAGCCTCAGAGTTTGATATGAAGGATCTTGGTCTCATGCACTATTATTTGGGATTAGAAGTATGGAAAAAGCATGGTGAAGTCTTCCTAGGACAAGGGAAGTATGTTGTAAAGATCCTTCAGAAGTTTGGGATGATGGATTGTTAATCCATGGAAACTCCCATGGTGACAAATTTGAGGAAGTTGAAAGACTCTCATTCTAATCCAGTAGACTCGTCCCTATACCGACAGTTGATTGGCTCCTTGATGTATTTGGTGAATACTAGGATGGACATTTTTTTTGTTGTGAACATGTTGAGCCAGTTCTAGGTGGAACCTAGGCAAGAGCATTGGCTGGTTGCAAAGCATATCCTAAGATATCTTCATGGGATGATTACTTATGGTTTGAGGTATGCTTCAAACAGTGATGTACAACTACATGGATTTACTGTTTCATATTGGGCAAGGAGTTTATATGATAAAACGAGTACTTCTGGACTGTGTTTCATTTTGGGATCTACTATGATATCACAGGTCAACATAAAACATAAGTCTGTTGCACTCAGCACTGCAGAAGCATAGTATATTGTAGTTTGTGATGCTTGTACGGAAGCAGTGTGGCTCCGTAAGTTGGTTTCTGGACTGTTTGATCAGGTGCTGTATTTGACCATGATATACTGTGATAATCAGAGCTGTTTGAATATCTTAGAGGACCCAGTGTTCCATGACAGGTTGAAGCACATTGATATCAAGTATTATTTTCTCCGTGATAAGGTCCAGAGGAGAGAAGTGGTTCTCCAATATATCTCCAATGATGAGAAGACTAGAGATATTTTAATGAAGCCTTTGTCCAAGATAAAGTTTGCATACTTGAGGGGCAAGCTGGGGCTCATGGATATTTCTCCCTTGGTTTAAAGGGAGGAGATGATTTCCTCGGTTGGGAGAGAGCACTCATATGTGGCATCATGGAATGTCAGTGAATTATAGATTTGTATCATGCTAGTACAACTTAGAGATGGTCATACAACTTAGATATGATGCTTGCATCATGGTAGATATAATCATGCTAGTAATTGAAAAGCTCAGAAGAGATAGCACTTTCGTGTGCAAGACCCCGCAGGAGCACAAAGGTCACAAATCTTCAAGGATTTGAAGAAAATCTCAGAAGGGACAACGTTTTTACATGCACAGGCGGCATTCAAAGTGTGGAGCTTGTAGAGAAAAGGAGCTAAGGTGGAAGCCTTAAGAATTTGGGAAATTCTTCCAAGGGAAGAAAGCACTGAAGCTCAGGAGGAGGCACAGCAGTCGTCCGATCAAACTGTGAAAGAGATCTGGACCGTCAGATTTCCCACATCCAAGAAGTAGCAGAGCGAGCGCACAGAGCAGAAAGAATCTAGACCGTCGGATCTTGGTCCAATTACCCGTCAGCCGTATGATCTGATAGGAGTTGCACAAGGTTTAAACATCATGAACAGGAGGGTGAAAGTCCCGAAAGGTGTCGGGATATTGGGACTTTGGCATTCAAGAATTCAAAAGTCTCGAGGATAGGAGATCAGGAATCTCCAGGGTGAAAACCCCGAACAGATCTGGACCGTCCATCGGTTGGGACACGTGGCGGAGATCGAGAGTTCGTCGGCATTTTGCATGTCGGGACTTCGGGGATCAAGAGGATAGATGCTGGAGCATTTTGGCATTTGATTTCGTGAAATCACGAAAGGATTGAGGACCGTCCATCATAGAAGGACGCGTGGCGGAAATCCAAGAATTCAGAGAAAATCCCAATAGGAGGGTCATTTCGGCATTTTGCGAATCTTGAAGACATGAGACATGCGCATTTCGGGAATAGAAGTTCCGAAATCACGAAAAAGTGGAAAGGCCCAGGAGAATCGGGAAATCGGGATTCGGAGGATCAGGATTTCTGAGGACAAGAGGTCCAATGCATTTTGGTATTTGAAAGTCCGAAATCCCGAAAAGAGATAGGAAGCCGGGAAATTTCCATTTCAGCATTTTGCACATCGACACTTTGGGAGTCGAGACGACGGGAGGTCAGGCTCTCGTGTTGGTAAACCCCGAAGGAATTAGGGCTGCAGTCTTATGAAGAGCGGTCACATGGACTAGAGCATATCTAGGCAAGGCTAAGGCAAGAAAGGCCATTTGGGCTTTTCGACACTTCGGTGTTCGGAGGATTGAGAAGACAGGGGTTCGTGACATCGGAAATCTAGAAAACCCTGAAACCCGAAATTCCATTTCGGGGAAAATTCATGGTCGTGTGCAGAAGACCGTGAGGAAAGATAAGGACCTGTGGATCAGGATTTTAAGAGGGATTCCAGTAGGGAATCAAAAGAGAAAATTCGAGTCGAGGAAGAGATTGGACGATCCTTAAGACCGGGAGGTCAATGTAGGGACTCTGTCAAGGCAAAGTGTGCGTCTGCATCAGTTGGTATCAGAGCCCGGATTCTGTTTGTATATTGCAGACAGAAGGAGCAGGAAGGAGACAGAGTGTTGAAAATCTATAAGGATTGTTTGCAGGTAGGCAACAGTCCATAGATAGTCAGGAGGATTGTAGATGAAGTTGGGAGTACTCAGGTTTGCAGGAGTGACAATAGATTTGCCAGGAGGGAAAATAGACAGCAGGATGGCTACCGAAGGCCACATGCGTGGTGGTAATAAAAACCAGAGGATTACTAGAAGACAACATAGGTTGTTGAGAAGGGAGTTGAGGCATGCTGAAAACCTCAACATACCAAAGGAAGAGAATAGGGTTCAGATGTGTGAACCAGAGACTAGGAGAGGTCTCAATGATGTAGAGTATGAATTGGGATCAACTGAATATCTTAAGCACTACCAGGAGGGCAGAGAAGAAATTCCAAATTTCTAGGTGGGAAAAGAGCTGAGATCGCTGCGGGATCTCACAGACTGTCATGAGGATAGCTGGGGAATTTCAGATTTCTAGGAGGGCAATGGATCGAGATCGCTGTGGGATCTCATAGACTGCCAGGAGGGCAACAGAGAGTTTCCAATTTTCCAGGTGAGTAAGAGAACATAGATGGGATCAGTTGATTCCATAGACTGCCAGGAGGGTAGCAGAGAAATCCCAATTTGCCAGGTGGGCAAGGATGAGCAGTTGAGGCTATGGGAGAGTCTTATAAACTCAGAGGTGAGTTTGGATCAGCCCGAGGAGCTTATAGAGCAGGTGAGCTCAGAGATGGATTTGAATCAGCATATGAAGCTGACAGAAGAGGATTTGAGGAGTTTTCTAATGATTGGAGGAATCGAAATATTCCTACCATTTTCCCAAGAGTAGGCAGAAGTCTGTGTTTTAGATGCAGCAACAACAGAAGAAGGACAACCAGCTGAGACTATCAGAGAGGCATTGGAACAAAATTTGGAGGCTGTCTAAGAAGAAGAAGAGAATGAGCATTATGAGGAATGGCTCAATGCTTTCAGCCAGAAAGCTGAAAAGAAGGAAGCTGCAGCACTGAAGATAGCAACAAGAGAAGTCTTAGAGTAGGCAAGCAGATTGATCACTCCATGGGAGATGGAGTTGAAGATGTTGGAGGATTGGCTAAAAAATCTAGAGCCGAAAAGAGAATTGGTAGAAGTTGATTTGTTAGAGAATCTGACTGAACAACAGGACAGTCAAAGGGAGACTGCAGAGTTGAAGTCTGCAGCAGAGTGGACACTTAGTGCCACAGGAGGAGGAGATGAAGAAAGCATGGGAGATCATGATGATCTGCCCATTTGCAGAAAATTTTTGCAGCTGGGGAGATTCCATGAGCACGACCAACCATTGGAGCAGCTGGACGAAGTGATCAAGGAGATCAGGGAGCTGATGATCAGATCAGTAGATACTTCCAGCAAGGAGGGGCTGGGCAGAAAAGAAGAAGCAACAACAACAACAACAGTAGGGAGATGGAGAGGATGAACAACTCCAGAGATTTGATTGGGATCCAGGAGGATTTTCACAGCCGAGTGTGGAAGCTCATGAGAAGGAGCTCATGAATTTTTCAGATGAGGAGTATGACGTAGGAGAATTTCTCCACCTCAGCCAGCCAGCCAGCCAGCCAAGTCGACGGATTTCAAATCGTGCATTCAAGAGATGCCCAACCCTCATTTAAAATTTGAATGAATGTAAATTAATGACTTAGGTTGTTGAGCCGTGAAGCCGTGCCTTTGTGCAGGCTGTGAATAGATAGGCCTTTAATATTTTTTAAGGCTAAGATCTAGATCCGATGCTGGACTAGACAACCCATTCAATGTAATTGGATAGGGTAGGTAGATAGGAGGGAAGAGCTCTAAGAGCCCCCTCAGGTAAAAGATCTTTTGGGGGATCTCATTTTGTAATAGTTGAGTCAAGGAGTAGTTGTAAGAGAGGAGAGAAATTTGAGAAGGATTCGAGACCTTGTTACAGGCCGTGCTCAGGGACATCTTGTACAAAAACGGGCATTTGCCATTTTAATACAAACAACAATTTTTCCTACATGTATTTCTATGTTGAATGAATGTCTGTATGTGTTCTATTATGCTATGAATGTATGTTGTTATCATGCATTTGTAAGAGTGTGTTTGATTTCAGGTGAAGGTCTTTGAGGCTTCATACCATGAGGGTGTGACAGAACGCTGTGGGTTCTGATAGCCGTGCACAGAGAGTGCATTTCTGAATTTTGTGGGCTCAGACAGAGGCGTGCCAGGTGGGCACATGAACTGAAATCATCAACTCAGAATAAGACCTTGGAGGTTGCTAAATACCTCAGGGGGCAAGGCTGTGGAGAAGAACATAGTTGCAGACAAAATCTCTCTTTGAGTTCTGTAGAGCTTTGCCAAGAGGGTATTGAGCAGGTGCAAGGAGTGCACAAAAGACATAAACTCTGCTGTGAGTTCTGTGAAGCTATGCCAGGAGGGCATTGAGCACAGGCACAGAGTGCTGAGGAAGATCTCTGCTGTGAGTTCAGACAGAAGTCAAAATCACTAAGGATTCTAAGAGCTCTGCCAAGAGGGCATTGAGCAGGTGCATAGGGTGCACAAAAGGGGAAAAAACTGCTGGAAGTTCTGTGAGAAGATACTTTGCCAGGTGGGCATTTAGTAGATGTGCAGATAGGCATAGGAGAAAATAACTCTTTGAGTTCTGTGATATGAGGAAGAGTCCAAGAAGAAGGATCTTCACAGGGTTGTTGAACACCCTGAGCACTCAACAAGAGGTTGCTTGAGTAAAGGATAGCCAGGAGGGCATTCAAATTCTCCATTTGCAGGAGAAGGAGGAAGGATAAAATCCCTCAGGGGTATGAGTATTTGAAAAGATTAGAAGAGATAACACTTTCATGTGCAAGACCCTGCAGGAGTGCAGAGGTCACAAATCTTCAAGTATTTGAAGAAAAGCTCAGGAGGGACAATGTTTTTACATGCATAGGCGGGATTCAAAGTGTGGAGCTCGCAGAGAAAAGGAGCTAAGGTGGAGGCCTTAAGAATTTGGGAAATTCTTCCAAGTCTGGGAAGAAAGCACTGAAGCTCAGGAGGAGGCACAACAGTCATCCGATCAGACTGTGAAAGAGATCTGGACCATCGGATTTCCCATGTCCAGGAAGTAGTAGAGCGAGCGCACAGAGCAGAAAGAATCTGGATCGTCAGATCTTGGTCCAATTACCTGTCAGCCATTGGATTTGACAGTAGCTGCACAAGGTTTAAACTTCGTGAACAGGAGGGTGAAAGTCCTGAAAGGCGTCAGGATATCGGGACTTCGACATTCGGGAATTTGAAAGTCTCAAGGACAGGAGATCGGGAATTTCCAGGGTGAAAACCCCAAAACAGATCTGGACCGTCCATCAGTTGGGACACGTGGCAGAGATCGAGAGTCAGTCAGCATTTCGCATGTCGAGACTTCGGGGATCAAGAGGACAGGATGCCAGAGCATTTTGGCATTTGATTTTGTGAAATCGCAAAATGATTGAGGACCGCCCATCATAGGAGGACGCATGGTGGAAATCCAAGATTTCAGAGAAAATCCCGATAGGAGGGCCATTTCGGAATTTCGAGATTCGACATTTCGCGAATCCTGAAGACAGGAGACACACACATTTCAGGAACGGAAGTTCCGAAATTGCGAAAAAGTGGAAAGGCCCGGGAGAATCGGGAAATCGAGATTCGTAGGATTGGGAATCCTGAGGACAAGAGGTCCAATGCATTTCGGCATTTGAAAGCCCAAAATCCCGAAAGGAGATAGGAAGCTGGAAAATTTCCATTTCGTCATTTCGCATATCGGCACTTCGAGAGTCAAGAGGACGGGAGTTCGGGCTCTCGTGTTGGTAAACCCAAAGGAATTAGGGCTGCGGTCTTATGAAGAGCGGTCACATGGACTAGAGCATAGCCAGGCGGGGCTAAGGCGATAAATGTCTTTTCGGCTTTTCGGCACTTTGGTGTTCAGAAGATCAAGAAGATAGGGGTTCGTGACATCGAGAATCTAGAAAACCCCGAAAACCGAAATTCCATTTTGGGGAAAATTCATGGTCGTGTGCAGAAGATCGTGAGGAAAGATAAGGACCTATGGATCGAGATTTTAACAGAGATTCCAGTAGGGAATCAAAAGAGCAAATTCGGCTCGAGGAAAAGATTGAACGATCCTTTAGACCGGGAGGTCAGCACAGGGACTCTATCGAGGCAGAGTGTGCGTCTGCGTCAGTACGTCTCTGGACAATAACTGTGTGCTACTATGGTGGATGTGTTCCACTAGTGGTGACTATATGTGTCACTCATTAGTATCTGTGTGCTACTTGGAGTGGTTGTATACCACTTGATAGTAGTTGTGTACTACTATGGATAGACACAGTCGTGTTCCATTGGATGGCAGTGTATTTGATTGCCATGGAGACTATCACTAGTGTTGGAGATGTTTGCTAGCTAGATGGATAGTGATGATGGTGCTCATGATTTGATCTATGATATCATGAGATAGCCTGTGTATGGTCTATTTGTGCTCCAAACCATTTCCTTTAATACCTCCCTAGCTCGAAGGGAGTGTTGATGTTACGGTAGCTACAGGAGGTATTAACCTCCACGTGTATCCTTTGACGAGACTAGAATATTTCGGGAATCAAGAGAAACCCTAAAAAGTTGGATAATAAACCTAGAAGACAAGTCGGCTCAAGAGAATAATTAATATTAAGTTTATAGCCTCCAGGAAGAGAAGTCAGCCCAGTTAGATGACTTGGAGCAGTATAAATAGAGGGTGCTTCAGGGTGCTTCAGTAGAAGTCGACCCAGTTATATGTTAAATTTTTTTATCAATTTTTATTTTTATTTTTTTGTTAATATAAATTATAAATAATTCAATATATTGTAATTAATAAATTTTCATATATATAATTTTTTATATGTTGAAGATTGTTTATCATTTTTTCCATATAAACTATATGGAAAGAAAAAATAATTCACTGTGTGTTGTAATTAATAAAGTTCAACAATTTATATAAAAGAAAAAAAAGGAAAATTAATTTTCCCATATAAAATATTTAAGAAATAAAATAGTTGAGAGTGTGTCATAATTAATATATGAAAAAATTAAAATTCAATTTCATATAATTTTTCTAAAATGTATTATTTTTTATATGCTGAAAATGATTTAACCGTCTTTTTTTAAATTGAAAATTAATTTTTCCCACGGAAAAATAAAATAGTTCACTATGTATCGTAATTAATAAAGTTTAACACTTTATAATATAGTAAATTTATTAGTTTTAGAAAGTCTTTTTCCAAGTAATATAAAGAGAAGGGGCGGATGATAGAATTTTATTTTTGAATACAAATAAAAATAAAATAGTTCACTATGTATCGTAATTAATAAAGTTTAACACTTTATAATATAGTAAATTTATTAGTTTTAGAAAGTCTTTTTCCAAGAAGTATAAAGAGAAGGGGCGGATGATAGAATTTTATTTTTGAATACAAATATATGTGTTGTATCACATATTTAAAAAAAATAATGAAACTAATAAAATGTATATCATAAAATTTTGTGATTTTAATTGTCAAACCATATTTTTTACATGTCAAAAGTAAGGGAAAGTGTACACAATAGTGAGAAGGATGAATTTGAAGGAATAGTGAGAAGGATGAATTTGAAGGAAAGTGCACATTGGATAATTGTTAGACATAAAATATATATCTCTATATTTACTAACTTAGGTATGAAATATGTCATGCCATGGATCACAAGATGTGAAAAATACAAATCGGACCTTAAAACAAATAATTAGGATACAAACTAAAGCTTAAAAATATTGGGCATGAGATTTAACACAATATAAATTAGAATTTTATTTTGTACCATGGAAACATTTCTTGAGTTTTGCTTGAAATATTGTCTTATATCTTAGATGGAGGGATTTATAATCGCTTACAAGATGATTCAGTAACATGGATTTTAATTAATTTTTCATTTTGTAGAAATTAAAAAAACAAAATTAAATTTGTTTGTATTTAAATGTACATTAATTTTTAGTATGTTTCACTTGCAAGTTATAATTTTATTGACGAAAGGCATGGTTGAAGAAATCAATCATGAACACAAACATAACATAAATATTGTATACATGGAAACCCATTTGGAAAACCAACAAGAAATGATCTTGTTTTGGCTCTTTTTATGCATGGGAATGATTACAAATAGGGGT
>SNQJ01S0219336.1:0-15251 GCA_010110895.2 Picea sitchensis
CAATCATGATTAAATCCCAATAAATAATTCCAGCGAGATCACAAATCTAGAGAACCTTACCAGTCATCAAACACTTACGAGTCTAATTGGGCCTCTTAAGCAGGTTTGGTTCCTAATGTTGATTTTAAGGGATCTTGAACCCCTCAATAGAATTGTCACTAGAAGGAGGGCCTGAATGAATGCATGGCTAAAAATTTTTCTGATAATATATTCTGCAAAGCCTATAGATTCAAAACAACCCACATGGATGGCTAGTCACTCTCAAGACATCCCACATACATAGAGTACTTCCGATACGAGTAACTCACCTCAACTTGAAGATGAGGAACACTTGTACCCTGAAATAACTTAAGCTCTTCCCCACAAATATTTAAATAAGTTTAGAAGAATCACTAGAGCTTATGCCCGACAGATCGGAGCATTACCTTTAGCTCCTTTATTTCCTCGAAGAAAACAAATAAGTAGACCAAATTTTGACACCCCTGACTACGTATTTGTTCACACGGTAGAAGACCTGATATATTTTTCACTCACAGAGATTGAACAACCCCTTAATCTTATACTCGAAACACCAGCTGGTAACTACTCTAAACCTGACGATTATGAATCTGAAGAGGAAGGATCCAACTCTGATTGCTCACATTCTGAATTAGAAGACATGGGAGATAATAATGATAACTATGGATAAGGGGGAGTTGAACCTCGAGATAACCAACCATGGTTGGCAAGAGATTCTCTGGAAATTCCAAGACGGATGCATAGCCTACCTAGACATCCAAAAAAGTTACTTCCCAAATTTGATCCTGAAACCTCTGGATTACCTAAAGATCATATTAAGAAGTTCAAATTAGCCATAATGTTGATGAATGCAAAACACAAAGATGTGGTGTGTATATTGTTCCCTTACAACTTTGAAAATTCAGCTTCAACTTTGTATTTCAACCTATCGGTTGGTTCCATAACTAGATGGACTAAGTTTCAAAAGGATTTCTTAGACAAAGTTTCTGAAGAAACTACCATAGGATCCTTAATGGATGAAATTTTCTTTGCCACTATGAATCCAAAATAAAAGGTCAAAGATATCAACCAAAGGTTCATCACCATTTTGAACAAATTCCAACCTGAGGCTAGACCTACTCCAGAGATACAGATTTAAGTATACACTAATGCTTTCCTAGCTTCTATTTCTATGTTTGTAAAAAGGGCCGCCAAGAATACCCTAGTAGAAAATTTCGAGGAATATAAAATGATTAAGTTCCAAATGAAAGGATGAAAAGAAGGTTAGATCTCACTAATAAAGAAAGAAACCAAAAATCCACCAAATAGGGGACTTTTGTTGACTAGAACCCCTGGAAAACAAACAAAACAAGGCCCCGAAAAATAGGGAGGGGACATAGAAAACCTGTAGCGGATGATCAAAAAAATTTCCAATGAGATCGTAGATATGGAAAGGAGTGTTGGAGAGGGAAACTAAAATAAAATACCTTATAAAACCTTTTTTAAAATAAATCCACCCTTCAAAGTATATAACCTCCCTTATCTAACCTAAAAATCGACCTAGGGAACATAGCATATGACTCTTTCTGTACATATCACCAAGAAAAACATTCAGAAATGGATTCCCTCAATGGTTTCATGCTATGAATCTAATGGATAATTGATTCCTAGATGAATTTTCTCTAACCGAATAGCCAAGTAGCTCGGTAATAAATACCATCGATCAAGAAAGTCAAGATGCACCGGAAGAGATAGCCATGTTGTTATGGGATTCCAACCACTTGATGCCTTTCAATGATGTCTCTGAAGTGCAAGGACCCCCCGCTGAAGTTATAGTTGTAAAAGCACAAAATAAAAGTCAACCGATCCAAAGTAACCCCACCACTACTCAGTTATCTAGAGGGAACTCAATGACCAATCACCACAAGCCGCTAACCCACAAACATACACACATGGGAAGTGCCTAAGATAGACTACAATGTAGTAGAAGACTTGAAGAAGATGAAGGCTAATGTGTTTGTCATGGAAATGTGTAGGATCCCTCAATAAAAGTATTTTTTGTTACAGGCCTTAAAATTAATAGATACCCCTATAACAAGCACTAATCAAAGTGATGTCCCATATCCAACATATTTAACAAATAATCAAAGTGTGAATGTGTTTTATTTAGAAGAAATAGGAAGGAATTTTGTTCCTCCTTTCCTCTTGACGTTTGAGTTTTTCAACATAAATTTACATAGCTTCCTAGATGATTCAGTGGCATATTCAAATGTCATGCCATTGTCAATTTGCAAGAAATTGAATGCAACCCCACTCAAAAGTGATAAACACATTATACAACTAGATATGACTCAGGTAAATGTCATTGGGGAACTTAACTATGTCATGATCAAAATGGCTACACACCCCAAATTTGTTCAATTAATTGACATAATTGTGGTAGACATCCCAGAGGATACTTTAGTACTGACTAGGATCACCTTTAGTTTCCATTACAATGGCATCCAAACATGATAAGGATCGAGAGAGAAAGATACCTCAAACATATTGTCACTGATTTAGAGACCCCAAATGAACCCTCGTCAACAGAGTTCCCTGTGTTAGGAAACTACTCTTGTGATTATGATTTCGGTAATTTCGCCACTCACATTTCTGACATACCGTCTGCAAAAAAAACTGAAATGATATTCCAAATAGACTTACTAGTGGCCACAAGAGAAAGCATCCTCTGTCAGGATTCTATGACAGGAGTAGCAGACAAGGAGGTTGAAATTGAAAAAATAGATAGACATGAAGAAATCATAAATTCCTCCCTGAATTTGGACGTTTTACTTTGATGGATCTAAATTACAAGAAGGGTCGAGAGCAAGATGCATCATCATTGACCCAAAGGGGAAATTAAACTTCTTATCCTACAGATTAGAATTCGAATGCACTAATAACACTAATTAATATGAAGCTCTAGTCTAGGGACTAAAGAAGTCCATCAACTTAAACGTCAAAGAATTCAAAGTTTTTGGAGACTCTGAAATTATCATTAGACAAGTAAAKAATACTATCCATTGAAATTCACCTCACTTGAGAAATTACCAGCAAGAGGTACACATGCTAATAGACAATTTTGAGGCCTTCAACATTATTGTTGTTCCTAGGACAAAAAMTACTCTTGTTGATTCTTCAACCACCACAGCCTYAAKATTCTGTCCTTTAGAAGACTATGAAGCCTCAAGGTTTGCAGTAGAACTGMTCTACAAACTGTCGGTACCTAACAACATTTCTAACTAGAAAGTCTTTGAAGGGGGTGAACAAATTGTAGATTTCTTGACTAATCAGGAGAATTTTGAGGATTTGGCCATTGATGATGAGATATTCCAAGAAATACTCACATAATAAAATATCCACGAACAAAATAAGGGAACAAATCACTCTGATGGAAAACCAAAGTTTCACATGATACCAAAAGGAGTGGCCAATATGGATAACCTTTTCGACCTAAGGGAAATATTTAGAGGGCCAAATAATGAAAAAAAAGGGATACAATGTCCTATATACAAAACTATAATCTTAGGAACCCCTGAGAAGCCCAATAATGTCAATTTGGGTAAGACAATGTCCAAAGAAGACATGAAAACTTATCTCAAACTGTTTAAATAATATCCATATATCTTTTCTTGGTCCTATCGAGAATTGAAAACATATGATACTCACATTATCCAACACACAATCCCATTAAAATTTCGAGTAAAACCCTTCCAACAAAATCCTAGGAAGTACCGCCCATATCTAGAACCTCTGATGTATCAAGAGCTGAAAAAATTATTAGATTCCAAGATTATCTTTCAGGTAAGACACTCTGCCCGAGTAGCCAAATTGGTGCCTGTCAGAAAGAATTCTAGGGATATTCGTCTATGTGTGGATTTCAGAAACCGTAACAGATCATCAAAAAAAGATAACTATCCATTCCCACCCATGGAACAACTCCTACAGACAATATACGGCTCTGAAATATTTTCCCTTGTAGACGGTTTCTTGGGATATAAATAGGTCCTGGTTTGCGAAGATGATCGATTAAAAACTACCTTCCAAACCAAGTGGGGAACCTTTTCTTATAAACACATTCCATTTGGGTTGATTAATTCAAAATAAACCTTACATAGGGCCATGGACGTAGATTTTCTAGGATTTATTAATAAGTGTGTGGTATTCTATTTAGATGACGTAACAATATACTCAAAAAACAAGGAAGACCACATTCAACATTTGACTCAAATCTTTGAAAGGTGTAGGAAATATGGAATATTTTTGAACCCTAAGAAAACCATCTTTGGTGTAGAGGAAGGAAAATTATTAGGTCATATCATATCTCAAGGAGGAGTTATCATCGAACTTGAGTGGATAAAAGTGATAGCTCAACTCCCCTCGCCGCACAATAAAAAGGCCATGCAATCCTTCTTTGGGAAAATCAACTTTGTGAGAAAATTTACTCCTGACTTCCTTGAAACTGTTAAAAATTTACAAAAAACGATTCACAAAGATGCATAGTTTAAATGGGGTGAAGAAAGGAAAGGAGCTTTCAACAACATCAAAACTGCAATATCCCAAGCACTAGTGCTACAAAGCCTTGATTTCAGCAAAGATTTTTTCCCTTATACCTTTTCTTCTAACCAATCCTTCACCGCAATACTTACCTAGAAGGATGATGAAAACAATGAGGCACTTGTATAATTTATAAGCACTAACCTTCAAGAAGCCGAACTGAACTATCCAACTATAGACAAACATGCTTATGAAGTTTATAAAGAAGTCAAACACTTCAGATCCTATATCATGAAAAATCACACTAAAGTCATAGTACCTCACCCCGCAGTTAGATATTTGTTCACCCAAAAAGAAATGAGAGAAATAAGGGGAAATTTGATGGCAGTCATTCAGGAATTTGATCTAGACATAAAACCTGCCAAAATAGTCAAGGGCCAAGGATTGTGTAAACTAGCTGCTGAGGCCCAAGATCTGATCAACACATAAGACTCTGGTTGGGAAAATGAGTTGTCATTATGGTGCAGAGAAACATTATACATTCCTCTTGAGAAAGATTCCTAGTACAAAATCATGTCTTATCTCCTACATCATGGAACCTGTCCAGAAAACCTAAACCCTAGAGCAAGGAGATCTCTCAGGTTAAAGTCTTCTCAATATCACCTCATAAATTATGTTCTTTTCTGCATAAACTATGATGGAGTACTCCTTATATTTCTTGAACATGATGATGCAAAAAAGGTACTAAGATAACTCCATGACACCCCAACAGGTAGAAATTTTGTGAGAGAAACCATGGCTCACAAAATATTAAGGGATGGGTATTATTGGCCTACTCTATTCAGGGACGCTCATTCATATTCTAGGAAATGTAAATATTGTCAAGTAAGTGCCAGTAGGGAAAAGAGGGCAGCCATTCCACTCCATATGGTGACCATATCTAGACCATTCGAGAAATGGGGAATAGACGTCATAAGAGAAATTACTCCCAATTCTTCGAAACAACATAAAAATATCTTGACTATTACAAATTATTTCATAAGATGGATAGAGGCTATCCCTCTCACACATGTTAATGAAAAGGTAGTGATCCAATTTTTAGAACAATAACTAATAAAAAGGTTTGGGATGCCCTTTGTCCTCGGTTTTTACAATGTTTCCTACTTTTCTTCCACATGATCGACATAATTCACCTTGGATAAGGGGATCATAATAAGATATTCTGCAAACTACTATCTGCAAGGGATTGGGGTAGCAGAGTCAACTAATAAAAAACCTAGTGAGAATTAAAAAAAAAAAACAGTTGTTGAAAATCAGAGGAATTGTCATAATTTTCTTCATAATGCGCTATGTGTTGATAGAGTTACTCCTAAAGAAGCCATAGGAAACTCTTCGTACTTTCTAGCATATGGGAAAGAAGCCATTCTTCCAAATGGATTGTATCTTCCATCTTTACATCTTGCACAAGAATCAAGAGGTTAGTCCTCATCCGCTCTACATTAAAGGATTGATACCCTTATCATGCTGGATAAAGAAAGAGAAAAGGATAAAGTTAAGTTCACTTCTCATGAATAGGTACTTACAATATGGTTCAACAAACATAAGGCTAAAGAAAAAAAATTGAGGTAGGAGACCTAGTCCTGAAATGGGATAAAGCAAACGAGTCCAAAGGAAAACACTCAAAGTTCAAAAATATATGGCTTGGACCTTTTTAGGTAGCCGAGAAGATCGGGGCAGGCACATACCAGTTGTAAAATCTAAGGGGGGAATTCGACACCCTCCTGGTGAATGGCCAGGCCTTGAAACAATACTTCTTTCATATATATATATATATATCTTTGATGCTTTGTTTGAGTTTATGTTTCTTTTTTTAGCATACATTTTGATCAGGATGAGTGTGTGGGTTTAGGGAAGACCGTCTTCAAAATCATTTTTATTTCTTCCGTTTACTTATTATTATTTTTTAATTAAGTTGTGTTTCGTAAAGAAATGGTTGAATTTAATAAATAGGGTGAATCATACTCTACTCCTGACCTACACTTACATGCAAAATAATAGATGTTGGACAAACAAAAATTTTCAAAATCATATTTGTCTTTGTAAGCATACTACCTGGGGAAGCGATGAAATATCTACCTAGTGGCCTGGTAGAGCTAAATGGAAAGATGGCTAGATGGAAAGAATCACATGTACCTATGGACAAAGCCAGGGAAAGCTCCGCCTTAACACTTTCACCTTGTCAAAAAACAAATATCCTCCTCTCAGACTCACTCTTGGTATTTATGCCAAAAAAAGATGATCCATAAAAAGAGTGAAAAGTATGAGAGGGTATGCAGATAACTTTGTTGAGGCTATGGACGCTCGCTGGCAGCATAGCAAGGTCTGTGATTTTGGGGTGACTCCATTGGGGATATGGATGCTCACTGGAAACAGAGAAACATCGTAAGAAAGGGATGATAGATAAATGAACTCATGCCAATGGATGCCTTACCTAGATCTTGTTGAGGAAGGACATGGATTGCGATTAATAGGAAAGGGTTTGGAAAAGATAAACTCCACAAACGGATCTAGATTCACGAACCTGAGAACTTGTGTACACATTGATAGAAACAATTATGTTGGAAAGGAATAAAATAAATCCAGATGGTTTCTCAATAAATTTTCACAGGCTAAGCACGAGGGAAGGAGAAGACATTCTATTTTCACCCAAAGAATCGCCATTTGTTGAGCCATCAACACACCTTAAAAGTATTTGTGATTTATTTTTATTTTGGGTACCACTTTGACATTTATGCATAAGTGTCAGTTGTTTAGGGATCAATGGGTTGTTTCTATTGTTGTGTTCTATCATCGATCGCATTCGGTTTGGTTTGAAGTTTGTTGAACAAATTGACATTTTTATCTAAGTAAACATGGCATTAGATTAAGTGTATACAACTCAAAATTTGTTTTATAAAGAGCCACGTGCCCATAAGTGGTTCTGGTTTGTGAAATTAAGTCCTAAATTTTTTTTTCCGATGTATCTTCGTCATCAATGAAATCTAAAAGGAAGAATTTCCCACATAACAACGATAATCATCGATCGTCGATTGTCGATGTATCGTTGGCATCGAAAAAATGGGAGAAAGGGTGCACCAATTGGTGATTATTGCATGCGCAAATGTTTTCTAAAGATCATCGATGTATTGTCGACATCGGTGAAATATGAAATATAAACTATTAACCAAGAAACAACAATCCCTAATTGTCGATATATCGTCAACATTGACAAAATGGGAGAAACAACGTGCCAAAACACATATGCCTAAAAAAAATCACCAACGCCTAGAAGTAATGTTCTCATGCCGAAAATCTCGAATCACCTGTCACATGTTTTTCCGAGTGGATAGTCCATATTGCTCGGTCATCATCCACGTCAACTTTTGATATTTCTCGTGTCATGTTTGTACTTCCATGGTTTCTTTTCCACGTCAGCATTGTACGATGGTTTGGATCAACATCATAAATTTTTCCTAAGGGGACCAATGAAACAACGTTAAATACAATATCCCAATGCCGATGCACTCATCAACTACCGATATATTGCTAGAACACTAATTTTTTTTATTTTAGTTTGAATCTCTATCTGTCAATGACCCTGGCCGATCTATGATCTTTCTTGTCCCCAATATCAATCATACTAGTTCCTTTGGAGTGTGAAAAAACCCTCAAGTAATTTAAGGAGACACTTCTAGCTAAGTGAAGGACGAGGTATGCAATTTTTTAGAACAACTAAGAGCTTCACGTCAGAAATAACACGACATCATGCACCGACAAACTTTCAAAATTTGAATTCGCTGATGAACTTTAAAATTACACGCTCTTGCGTTGCCAACCTACGTTGCATTTAGTCCTAAGCATGGTGTGGATTCTGTTATATATTGTATAGATCATATCTATACTCCTGAATTTAAGACTTGATGCGAGGAAGAGGTAAGAATGGTATTTATTGATTACATTTAATATTTCTTTGAATACCACTTGTCGCATTTGGATTGTAGCTTATTATTCCATTTTTGTGGAGGAAGATTCCTCAGAGAAAGGCAACGATCATAATGTCACCAAGAATTCACATGATGAATGAATTCGAGATCGACGAAAGGTTGACACCATTTTTCGCAAGAGAACTTGATTTCATTTCAAAAAAGGAGTTGGTCATCCAAACTGCCACTAAGAAACAGTTCACCCAACCTCCAACGTTTGGGGAGACATAGGCCAACACCAAATCTAAATTAATTCTCCCACATTGGGGAGATATTTTAAAAAAAATCAGTCAGTAATATTACCCAGAGTTTACACCTCACAGTGACCCAGATGTCAGGATATTGGATGGCCAAGTTTACCCAAACATTAGGTGATCATATCTACATATGGTGGCTTGTCGGACCCCAGTTTTTCCCTGCATCGAAACCCTAAGATGGATGATTGACCACACAAAAGCAATTAAATGCACAATCAATAATGAGAAAAGAGAATGTGTTGTTGTCTTTCTCCTAGTAGAGGTGCAAAAATAATACAAACTTAGAGACCCTGAGGAGAGGCTAAATAAAAAAAAATTGGTCAGATTTTATGAGCTCCATTACACCAACATGTTACTGGCCTCATGGTGGAAAGAAGATAATAGGTTCACAAACATGAGAAATGATAGTACAACATGGTAAACGTTAGAGAGCCTTATATGTATTTATTGACTTTAATCTGCTGATTGTATGGGGAAAAAGATTGCTCAAAGTTTTTAGAAGCATGGATTCCTCTTAGCATAGACTGTGGCAATCTCTAGGAGTATCTTCAATTGGGGAGACATCATCTCCAAACAACTGAGTATTGTTACAAGGGAAAAACTCTCTATGACCAAGGGTAAACCACAACAGACAGGTATGACTGCATAAATCAACTCAATTCCAACATATTCTATATAAACTAATGTGCAACATAAGAAAGAGGCCTACCTTGATCCAACGTTTGATGATGTTCCATCATTGAGCTCTTTGATCCAAAGATTTATACATGCAAGAAGTTCTCAACAAACAAGAAGAGAAAGTACATAGTGATGATATAAAAGGGGTTAGCACATCAGATAACATAATCCATTAATAAACATTACAAACATGCCCATGGATAATAATCATATATTTGCAAAATACCAATAGGACATGAAAGGAGTATTTCTATTAATAATTGATTAGCAGAAGTGACAACATTACATACTTTCGTGTCAGTATGGTTCTAAACCAAGAAACCAAGTTCCTTCCTATTGGGTCTCCACCACTTCAATCCTCCACCAAAGGGAAATCTCATAGGAAAGAGGCAATGAGGTCCTCTCAACAATAGGGAAAGATCTTGGGGGCTGAACACTATGTTCAGACTTAAGGGACAAAGGGATGCAGACTCAATATGAAGTAATTTTTCCAGAGTAACTTTTCTCTCAAAGTTGAATTCTTTCTCCTCTTTTCCATAGCTTGAAATTGTACTCTTATAGCCTTAATAATGCAACTGAAGGGCCGAGTTGGAACGTTTCTAGTATATGGAAGGCTAAGGATCAAAGATCTTCTATCGTGACATGGAAACCCGACATTATTTTTTTTATTGTTTGGCACAAATCTCAATATACGTAAGCTGTAGTGGAGAAACAAGCATATACACATCTTGTATAACTGATAGGGAGCGTATATGTGGAAAAATGTATACTTTTATCTCTGGATTCATAAAAAAGGGATGATAAGTCTGCATAGGGAAATGGAAAAAGGCCCTCTGTGAAAGATAGCAATGGTGAGGAAAATATTGCTATAACAAATGCCCTCTAATGTGTGAGATCAGAGGAGTATCTGCGATGGCCGAAATACATTATAAATAACCCATAAGTGGAGTTGTAGAGAACCAGCTGGACGAACTCAATTTCTCATTACATTATGTACTGACTTTGCATACATGGCTACCAAGAATACAATGCAGATCCATGTGGAAAATATACCAAACAAGTGTTCATGGCCATGAATAGGCAAATACAAATGCGATTACATGCCAAAACATGTCATAGTCACGAACAAGGCCCAGTGAAACCAGTATCAAAATCCATCTAAAGATATTTGTATACCACGGAGTACAATCTGATCTCCCATGACCATTGAAGTCAAATAGGTACTAGTCCGAAGAAAGGGAAGAAATAGCTCAGGAAAGTTGTGGCCACATAATGGTGTCTTCAAGTCTTCTACACTATCCGCCAAAGGTGCAAGTCTACATCATGTGAATAAAGGAGTTGAGGTCGAACACGATGAGACATCATTTGATTATCAGTCATTAAGGTATACCATTAACAAATGTGAGACAACCTACCAATAATGAAAGTAGGTATCAAGGCATCGAGTACATTCCTACAAGTGTGAAAAAGGAGTCGATGTCGGACACTTGAGAAATCCATTGATTAGGAGACATTGATGTATTCCCATCTGTCAATGGTGAGAGAGCCTACCACTAATGGCTACAAGCCTTAAGGTACACATAAAAATCTAGGTCCCACATCCAGAATAAATGATTTGAAGTCGATGGAAAGAGACCTGCTGAAAGGAGAGCATTGAGGCATTTCTCATCAGTCAGCACGAGGAACAAAGTAGGAGATTAATGATTTGGTGGAGATCGGACGAAGAACATGTTCACGAACCAATGACCCTGTGCATCTTTCGCATGTGCCAAATGCAAGAGTTACACGAAAAGGACCCTCTGAATGACAACCAATGATGAAAAACCGCTGACAAAGGCGAGGAAACCACAAATAAGGCTAATGGCATCCAAGACACTGCACGAATCCCAAAGTGTGAATAGATGTCTTACCGTCGAACATAAGGGAAACCACCCAGTCAATGACTAATGATGAAATGTCGATTGTTGGGTTCAAGGTGACCTACCAATGATGAAAGTAGGGCTAGGGTGCATTATAAGACCAAAGTATCATGTGATTCTGAGACAAACTGATGGTATGGCCGACATGCAAAGTCAAGATTTCTGAGGAGTGGCCAACACCGGTTGATAGAATTCCTTTTAACAAGATCATGAGACATATGGTGGAATCTGGTAGCATGGACTCAATGATGTGATAATTAGATGCAGGAGGCATCCATAATCTTCTCGGTAGGGACTGGAATAGTAACTAGTCGATAGAGAAAACTCTGTAGCAAGATCAACTTCCTGAGGCCGTGCTAAACCCAAAATTATGATGACACAAGGACTCAATAAATTTGTTCTTTGTTCAAAGGTGACATGAATTCTACCAATTACAATATAGTACTCCCTTCCCGCCCGTATTTTTTTGTTTTTTTATAACAAATGAATGCTATGATATAGAGGAGGGAACGAGTGTCAAGTGTCGCAAGTAAGAAAAACTAGTTCCAGCAGTCGAACGTACCTATGCTTAATGCAAGGAAATGCATGTGGGAGGGTGATGTTCCCTCTAGGGTATAGGGTGTCAAATTGTGAAGGATATAAACAAGGCTCTTCTTGGTTGAGGATGCAAACTGCTTAGGCAACGGTTTATAACGCAAAGTGAGAACCGGCTAAAGGCTCAATATTGCAAGGGAGGGAATGAGATGCAATCACAAATTAACGCCAAAAAATGTCCTTTTTTATATCTTTTAGTCTACTTGGTGTGAAAAAGGGGTAAACTTGTGCTAAATAGACGTCTTTGCAAATCCAATTTACAAGTGTGAAAAAGACAAGTTCACTCGATGATCTTTTCAATTTTTGGTAGTGAGTTGGAAAAGAGCTTAACTAAGACTCATGACCTTTCAAATCCAACTTTAACGAGTGTGAAAGGGACAAATCACTCGGCGATATTTTCAGTTTTTAGACGAGTCGGAAAATAGCTTAACTGAGATTCATTTTTTGGGAGTCCGCAGGTAATAAGGCCGCATGTGTATGAATGAGAAATGAGGCTCATCATAAATTCATGTGTTGAATTATAATGGACTCTCGGTCCTAAGGAAAAAACTCGGCATGGGCACCAAATGACAAAGAGGTTCTAAGTAGAGTACCCATGTTTGGTAAGTCTCTAGTAGATGTCAGGGATATGTATATATGTTGTATATGTATTTCGAGGTTTTAGCCCCAATTTTGTAATATAAACACCATATTTTTTGAAATATTTAAAAAGGGATCTTTGGCTTTACTCATATATTACAATTTGTACATTGATTTAATGGTTTTCTTTACTTTATTATTGTGACAAATTCCAATCTAAAACATGATTAGAACTTCTAGGGATGTGAAAATATGTAATAAAATCAAATTGTCATTCTAAAAGACGTACCCGTAGGAATAGTCGGAGTAACATAGGATCACGCACATGGTAACGACCGTTCAACTGACATACTACTAACTGAGAATCCAGGTGAACCTCTAGAGAGTGAATACCATGTGATATGGCATCGTGCAAAAGTTATATGATGATGCTATATTCATCCACATTATTCTTGGATGGCCTTAGGCATATGCCACCTGAAGACACCAACAAACCCTCGGGCTAGTAAACCACCCAAGCAACGGAAGACAAGTTCCATGTATGACGACTGGCTCCATCTGTGAATCTTAGGTAGACCGAAGAATCCATTGACATCAACCAACCAAAAGGGAAAACTCGATAAGCAAGCCAAAGACAAAAAGAAAAGGGGAAAAAGATGTATATATACACCAAATTTACATTAGTATACAAAGGGTTTCACCGAAGCCTAGGACTCAAACGTAATACCTTTTCAAGTAGAGCCCATTTCTAGGCGTGGCCAGTTTATTTCCTTCATAATCATTCAACTCGTAGGCTCCTTTTTCTAGAACACGTCGCACAATATAAGGACCGTGCCACATGGGTTTAAACTTGCCTGCCCCTAACGGTTCTTTGGCTTGTTCATACACGAGGACCAAGTCACCCTCAGCATACAACCAGAGAAAAATAGATTTGTTGTATTGAACCTTGACACGTTTCTTGTTTTCCTCGATAGCCGTAAAGGCATCCCGACACTTCTCATCAAGACTCTCTAGGTGCACAAGGCATCGCTCTAAATCTGAAGTGTCAGGTAGGATCTCGACTTCCAACTTGATATAAGGGATTTAAAATTCAATAAGAAGTATCGACTCCACACCGTGCACTAACTGAAAAGGGGAAAAATCGGTGGCAATCTTGACCGAGGTTCGGTATGTCCAAAGCACGGGATATAGCATGATGTGCCAATTGGAATTACTCCAGATGACAGTTTTTTTCAATATAGTCTTGAGAGAATTATTGACAGCCTCTACTTGCCCATTTTCCTGGGGGTAATAAGAAGATGAGTGACCATGTATAAACCCCATCTTGGATCCTAGTTCTACCATCATTTGATTCTGAAAGTGACTTCCATGATCAGTGACAATCTCACTCGAGATACCGAATTGGGAGATAATTTGGTTGAACACAAAGAAGGTTGCAGTCTTCCCATCAGATTTTATAGTAGGCATGGCTTTGACCCACTTGGTAAAGTAGTCGATAGACACAATAATGTGTTGATTCCCCCCAGCCGAAGTTGGGTTGAAATTGATGAAATCTACCCCCCACTTGGTGAAGGACTGACGCTAATGACTGGGTGAAGAGGGGTTGGGTGCAAGCACATTTTTCGAGTGAACACCTGGCAGGGGTGACACTTCTTAACTGCTTCAATACAACATTTAAATATGGTGGGTCAGAAGTAACCAACTCGCAGGAGTTTTTGGTCTGTCGCAAGCCTGGATAGATGACCACCACAAGCCCCTTTGTGGCAATCATTTAGGATTGAATCGACTTCCTCGTGAGTTAAGAAGCAACATAAGATACTATCTATTCCTTGATGATACAAAGTGTCACCTATGATGGTATACTTTTTGTCTTGGTATCTAACACGCCGTCGATCATCGCGTGAGAGATGCTGAGCGAACTTCAAGGTTTGAAGATATAAAACAATGTCTCCATACCAGGGGTCGGATGACGAGACAAGGAAAATGTGTTCATCTGCAAATGAATTGACATGGATAACATCCTCATCTGATCGTGGAAAATCGGATATTAACTCTGCAAAAGCTAGTGATTTCTTGGACTTGTCCAAAGAAAAGTCGAGATCAAATTATTGTAAGATGACAATCCATTTATTATATTTCCCGCCTATAGTATGCCTAGTGAGGACGTATTGAAATGGATTGACATTGACAACCACAGTAGTCTTGCAAAGCAATATACAATGTCGTAAATGTTGGACTGCGTGAACGACAACCAAAGCTAGTTTTTCAACATGAGATTAATTAATCTCAGGACCGACTAAATTTTGACTGAGATAGTAGATGATGTGCTCATGGAGCTCATCATCCTCCTGAACTAGAACCATACCAATTGTCTCTTCAGATGCAGAAATATACAACAAGTAATCTTTATTGTAATCAGGATATTTCAGCAAAGGGGCCAATACCAAGGCTTTCTTTAAAGCATCAAAAGACTCATGGGCTCGCTCATCCTAGATAAACAGGGTGTCTTTATTCAATAGGCACATGAAACCCTTAGTGATATTGGCATAATTCACTACAAACCGACGCAAAAAGTTAGCTTTCCCCTGTAAACCTTGAAGTTGTCTAATTGTGCATGGGGGAGGTAATTGAAGTATTGCCTCAACCTTAAGAGGATCTACCATGATCCT
>SNQJ01S0219337.1:18596-28749 GCA_010110895.2 Picea sitchensis
CGATAAGGTTCCTGATACGCAACCCGCCATCACACAAGAATTCCTATGAGCATTGTATCAAGAGCGTGAACCCTGTGATGTTCGAGAATATGTTGTATCCATGTAATAAATGTGTCCATCGGTTCCTAGACACGTAACAATAGGATCCAGATTCTTTCTTGTGCACCTCTATGGAGATATGTGCACACCTTCTTGTGGACACTTCATATAGCTTCTGATGCCACCTTTCCACAACATCTTCAGAATCTGTGTCATAAGACTTGACCCTTCGCCAACTTAGTTCTCCATCTGCAGTGGGATTGATGTAATCCTTCCTGGGCCTGGTGATTTTATAGATGTTTTCAATGAACGAGCTCTGCACATCCTCATCCACTAGCTCATTGTATATGTCCCCTTCATATGGATCCAAAGGTGCTACCACGCACAAGGTGTTTGTATCAAATGGCATCTGTCTCTTCTTCAAATTCAATACTACATTGTTGTTAAAAGTCTAGTCAATGCCCAACAATGTAGGATATGGATCTGAGTCATCCATAATCTCTTTGACCTCAAAGTCAGCCTTTGTCTTCACCCCTTCTATATCGACCTCGACTTGCTCTAGTCAACCTATAGGATAGATCTTGTATTGACTTGCCAACCACAACTGAATATGTGACCAGACTAGACTTGGTTTCCCCATCAACTCCCAAGACTTTTTTGGTAAAATATTTACATCAGAACTTAGATCCAACATGACTCCATCCATGTCATAACCACCAAGCTCCACAGTCATCTTGAATTCTNACAACTGAATATGTGACCAGACTAGACTTGGTTTCCCCATCAACTCCCAAGACTTTTTTGGTAAAATATTTACATCAGAACTTAGATCCAACATGACTCCATCCATGTCATAACCACCAAGCTCCACAGTCATCTTGAATTCTTTGCTAGTACATTTTTGCTTACTGACCTAACACATCTCTTTCTGGTAGGGGGTTGATCTTATTGCTTCTATCCCTTGATACCCCATGTAGGTAGCTAACATATGTGTCAACTTTCTTGCAACATTTGGGTCATTTAGCAATCACAAACGACAACGCAATAAAGTACTTACTTGGTCTTCAGGTTTTTTCTTGCAACCCCCTAAGTTGTGCAAAGCTTCTGCGCATCCTGCATGCTACAATCCCTAAAGGTGTTGTTCTTCAAGCACTCTTTGCTCAACACATCACAACTAGTCTTGTCTGCAAGCTTCTTCTAATGATTGTTGTGCGTTGTATTTTTTCGTGCACGTGAGCTTCCTCCAACGACCTTTGTGGCACACTATGTAGTTCTTTCTGGGTGCTAGCTTCTTCTAGCGACCTCTATGTTGTTCATTGTACTTCTTCTCAAATTCATTCCTCCTCAAGCAACCTCTGTGTCGCTCGTTGCACTTCTTCACGGATCCAAGCCTCCTCGAGTGATCTTTGTGTTGCGCGCTGCAACTCTTCGCGTGCCCTTTCTTCTTCAATAGCTCTATGTGCATCGCGCATAAATTGTTTCTGTTGGGCAACATCGAACTTAGGAGGGGACTATGCTATCTTTCTAATCTTCCCCTCTAGTTTCTGACTTGAGCTCTTAGCCTACTTGAAGTCCCTTTCTGTGTTTGCTCCTCCTTGGGTTACCACCCGAACATCGAGTTCCTCATCTTTCTTCTTATTTGTGCGCAGCTCCGCTTGCACCATATTGCGATGCGACTTTTTTTCTTCCCACTTTTTCACTAAGTCAGGACAATCATCTATGAAATGTTCGAGACTGTAGCAGTATGCACAAAGCATGCGCAACTTGGTACAAAACTTGATACATGACCAATTTCTCCACAATTAAAACAAGTTGGGGGTATGCCTCCCCCTCCGCCATATCTTCGTCCTCGATTGCGTCCATATCCTCCTTTGGGACCTCCTTGGTATCCTTCTCTCTTATGCACCGCCACGATCACCACACTTTTGTTCTTCCTGTACCCAGAATGCATCGCAGGTATTGTCTTGCATCAACTAGAGTGACCGACAATTATTGACATCATGCCCCACGGATTTACATAACCCACAAAACGAAGTATGGTGCATCTTTTGATACTTCTACAAAGTTGGGTAGCAGGTGGTACATGGCTCCACTATCGACATATCTCACACCATTCCATGTGTCTAATTGGGAACGAACTTGACATGCTTGTTGCCACATAATCCGGAAGTACAAGGCACTCGTCCCTACGATGCCCCTCAGAGCAATAGGTGGTACACCATACATGTTCTCGCACGACTTTCGTCTTTTCCATGTCTTGCAGATACATCATCAAGTTGGCCAATTGCAACTACACCTGCACCAATCCCATCGATATCTTTGTCCCTCTTGGCATAGCCTAGGCACATTGCAATTTCTACTACCTCCGCTTGAGTCGTCACTTTCTACTGGGTGAGCGAGACTCGGATATGGGGAAGCCACCCCACAATAAACCACTGTCTATGTTGCACGTCCTGGATTTGGAACATCAACTTATCCAATCAAATCTTGAATCGTTGGTCATAATCCCACACGGTTTCTCTTTCATTCTGCTTAATTTCCTTTATCTTTGTGATACACTGAGATTTTGACTTAGGTTTCTAGAATTTCCTAAGCAGATCTTGCTTGATCTTTCTCAGGGACCTCGCTTGTCCCGTTAGCACAATGGCTTTGTATTTCATGTACCACATCAAGACTCTTTCCCTGAACGTGGTTTCCAGTTGCACGACCTTTGCTACTTCATTTGTGATCCTCTTTACAGACCAGATTGCTTCGCACATGAACCAATGTTACTCAGCATCATTCTTACTTGTTTCATGGAACATAGGTAACCTCAAGGTATTGTCTTGATTCACCATCTTCGAGCGCAAATTAATTTATATCTAACTATTGGATGTCAAACTTCTTACTATTGATACTCCTCTTGGTGAAGTAGCATTGACTTCTTCTTCTTCACTCGTCTTTTCTTTTCTATTTTCTTCTACTCGTTCTCCTACTCCAATCACTTCATTATATGTTGTTCTTTCTTCTTGATTACAAACGCACAAGGGGGGTGGTTCAAAGGGGGGGTAAGTCCATCTCTTTCTGACATTTCTTGTGAGGGGACCCTGAGAGTTGTTTACTTGCAGTCGCGCAAGACCATCTACAATTTCCAATTCTTCTCCCCCACCACTAGGGGATCCTCTGTCTTCATCTTCTTCTCTCATGCCTTTAATCTTCGCCTCATCTTCTTCTGAGGTTGCAGCACTTCGAACAACCAAGGGGTTCAAAGTTTGTCATCTAGGCCCCTGGGACCACTACTGCTGCTCCTAATAGTATCCTCACTGGACACCCAACTCTGGACATTGCACCTCTTTGCGGGCTATCTTCGTTTGTACTCCACTTTAACACAACGCCTTATTTTGCACTTCCTCCTGGTGCGATCTCTTTTCTCTTCATCCTAGGCTCAGCCCCTTGTCTTGCGCCCCTTGCAATTTGTTTTCCACCTCTTTGCTTCGCTTTCCTTCTTAGCTCAACTTGTCGTGTGTATCTTTCGACTCTTTCTCTCCTCTGCTCTTCTGGGTCCATCCCATTCCTCACCTCATCTCAAAAAAAAAAATTGGATCCTCAATGGATCCATCTCCTCTCTCAGTTTCTCCCATCTTTGCAACCCCCCCACCCCAATGCTAGGGGAGTTTACTCGGCCATTTTATCAAGCTCTATGTGCATCATCCCTTTCTCCACAAACAACATCTTTATCTAGAGTGGAATCTCTTTTAACATTCGTTTTCTTGGACCCTCTGCGAACTTTCTTTTAGCGTCACTAGAGTTATTAATGTACTCCATAGCAAATTCAATAATATAGCTCTCCTTTACTCAAGCAAACCAAAAATAAATGGTCCGAGTCCATTTATTGTCCAACGCCTTCAGTTGATCAAGCATGACTTGATCCCAAACCACTGGTTTTAAAGGCCACAGAGCATAATTGGTAGCAATTTCCCTTTTCAACCATTCATACAACAAAGAGGGGAATTCAACAAAGAACGTCTCATGCATATCAGTATAAAGATACTTATCTTTTCATCTCTCCACATTCAGTCTCAAACCCTGAGTCTCTCGCAAGGCAAACTCATGCTCCTTTGCAGTTAGCCAATCATGAATTTCCTCCCAAAATGGATACTACCTCATTTCTTGCCTTCATCCTCCAATACAAGAATTTGAGGTCCCAACAACAGAACCATTTGTTGGCGTCATTACATGCTTGTGCGTGTCCTTCCTAACATTGGGGAGTTTAGACCCAAGGTTCATCCAAAAGTGACCAATAAAAACATTAAAGCATCGACATATTAATCTTCAGCCAAGGCCGAAGAAAGTCTCACCCGAGATGCAATGAAGATCACAAAGACCATTTGATCTTGTGACAAGGATGAAGGGTTAAATACACAAGGATCCATTCGAGATGACATTCATGCACTCATAAATAAGTAAAACAATACACACATATATCCAAATAACACATAAGTGACACACGATAGATCAAAAATGTTGCAACTTTATTATTCTTTTCATTCCAATTGAACATAAACATACATTAAGCAAACTATATTCAACAACAACAGAGTCTCGTGTCCTCTTTAGAAAATTCCTTAAATTTACAACATATTGCGCCATGCGCATCCTTTTAAAGCTCGAACATATGACAAACTCAAACTTATATTCATAAGCATTACAACATTACGAAGGCTCAGAGTGAGCTCGACACACAACACTCAATGAATCTTCTACGCAAGTCTCTTATTTTCTCACCATCTAACTCTATTTTTTATGTCATTGCTTCCTTTTATAGCTTTCTCTACTTGGGAGCTTGGTCTTTTTCTGCTCTACTCCACTCGCTCTACTTAATAATTGTCTCGTACGCTTCTAGCACCTGCCTGCAATCCAAATAGCCTTCTAGAATCAAAGCAATCTTAACTACCTCGCTAGTTCATCTTTTGTCGGCTCCACGTTCCCTTGTGTTGTTGGCAGTAATCATTCACAAAGATTTCCTAACAATTCCTTTCTTGATTCGGGTAGGTGGCTTCTTGATTTCCAGCACCACTGACAAAACTCACATCGATGTGTGTATTTCATATCTTGGACTTGGCGCACAATATCAAAACTTGGTCTCGTGCGCATTTCTTGTCATTCTCCGCGCATTAGCTTAGGCATGCGCAAAACTGGAAATGGCGCACACAACTTCATTTGCACGCATGTGCGAGATTAACCCAAAACTGGAATTGGCGCACACAACTTCATTTGTGCGCATGTGCGAGATTAACCCAAAATTGGAATTGGCGCACACAACTTCATTTGTGCGCATGTGCGAGATTAACGAAAGATAAGGTGATGATTCATAATTGAAGGCTTATGGTGAGTCTACACATAGATAATTATGTGGTTCTAGCCATGTCAATGAGAGAATGATCATCAGTCTACACATCAAAGGAGATCTCAGGTACCCATTAAATCAAGGAAGTGATATGCTCAATGTACAATAAAGTTCAAAGACCTCCTTAAACAATGGTATAGACATCACTATGGATGGAATAGTAGTATGTGGTTCTAGCCATGTCAATGAGAGTATGATCATTACAATAAAGTTCAAAGACCTCCTTAAACAATGGTATGGACATCACTATGGATGGAATAGTAGTATATGGTTATAGCCATGTCAATGAGACTATGATCACCAGTGGGTCTACACATCAAAGGAGATCCAAGACAATGATAGGAAGCACTACAAACTTAAATAGAACTCTTCATTATCAAACAACAAAAGTTCAGATTATGCTTTATTACAAATAGCCTATTTTGTTGAAATAACTTAAATGACCAAAATGCCAATTTAAAAGCTTGTTAATTATGTGTTCTCTCTTTATCATAATTTATCTAATGTACTTGAACGACAAGAACTCTAAATTGACCTCTTCTGAAACAAACATTTTTTCCACATAATACTAAAGTCTTTTGGACAAATGTACTTAATAATTAGTATTTTGGAAAGACATAAAAAAACGTTGTCATTCATATTAAGATGAAGGAGGACTTTGCATTAAACTTCTGGTTGATTTCATAGTAAAATGAAGCAGGCCTTGGTATTAAACTAGCTGCTGATTTGTACTCACATAATACAAGTGATTTTGCTTGAGTTTTTGCATCGACTTTTATAAGATGGTTAAGTTGCTTAGCATTTTATCATCTGATCTTAACATAATTTTATGTAAAAAAGAAGTTTTCGGTACACTCTTATTCCATAGATATTCTTTATGTTTGATAATAAAAAAATCCATTATTTTATCAAAACCATTATGCAAATTTTTTATTAAGTAATCGCCTTATCTTGTTGGAGTATTTGGTGTTTACCCAAAATAATAGTTTCCTCCCATCGATACTTGCCTTGTTACTACTCTCATGTTTGTTATCTCAATATTGATCACTGTTTTTCCATATGCTTTGAGCCTAACGGTAACTATAAATATTAGAGTCACTAATGGAGTGCTTATCAAAGGAGGGGACACTTTGGAACATGCCCAAAAAGTTCAATGTGCTATCTTTAACAAAACATGTACCCTCGTAAAAGAAAACCATCTATTGGTGCTAGATTGAACTTAGCGGATTTCTCAACATAGTTGCTTCCGTAGAGGTTGGTATATTGTTTATTGAGTGTATATATTACACAATCCAACAACGTAACTATCCCAAAGATTGTCAATAAACAAAACTGCAGCACTGCGGGATAGGCTCTCTTTAATTAAGGCAAGTAGATTTTCGATCATTATTTCCTAGTTTACTGTGGGATGATCAGGCAAGAGGCAAAAGTCAACAGCAAAGTGCAATTGTTGAATATGTATACCATCTTTATTTCATTAGGAAGCCACCTAGAAATATAGACATGCAAAGGCTTCAGATTCGGACAAAAGTTTTGGTAAGATGAATGAATTCATGTGCTTTTCTCATTTCACACAAATCTATAGCGTTCAATTATTTGCAACATTCTATATGCAGCAGCAAATAGATATGTTCAGGTTGGCAACATGAAGCCGTTGTTTGAGGTTCTTTTTTCAGATGTCCTGAAATCCTTAAGAGGTTATGGATAAAGCATTATATTTAAAATAATTTCTGTATGATATCAATAAATTTTGTACTAGACAAAGATTGGGAGAATTGGCTATTTGAAAACCCAGCAAATTTAGATGCGTTCACCATTTAGAAGTCATGTCTTTCGCATGCAATGCAACAAAGTTGGTCTATTCTTCAACATATCCGGTGAATTCATTCAAATTAGGAATCTAAGTTTAAGATCTCAAAACCGCTTCTTCTCTATTGGAAGTAAGAAAGTCAGTATCCATATCGTTCTTTTGGCAATGAGCCATCGAAGGCCCGTTCTCATTTTGTTTTTTTATTTGATGTAGAGGATACAATGTTCTTCATTCAATTTATACTGCCTACTGAAAATGTGCTAAAATCATAAATTTGCATTCTTTTTGTTTTTCTTTTACACGTTTTATTTAGCATAGTAGTAAAGCTACCCATGAGTATAGGGTTGAAGGTACTAATCGACGAGTCTTATATTCCTAATATTTCAAATGTCTTTTATTGGAAGTTCCTATGTTTTCAAAGAGATCAATTTTCAAAATAACTTTATATATAGTCTCAAGACCTTACTCAAAGTAGGCATTAAATTATAAACTTAATAAAACTGGGTATATGATTAAACCAACAATTATAAGAATGAAACTAAATCCAATGTTAAAATTCTCCATTAATATGTTTAAAATGGTGGTCCACCACTGGACCAAAATGTAGTTAAAGGCTCAGGTGACAATCCTACCCAAAAACATGTTGAAGCTTTGTATCTATGGAATTAGAACAAATATTGCCCGTTTACAAGAGTCAGGCACGACTAACATAGCTGAGTTGAAGCAAAGTAGGGTAAACCATGCCCCAAATGATACAATGACGATAGCATATTTGCATTCCTCTGAATGGTCTCGATCATCTCTACATTTTTWYAAAACTTATATCTTCATTTTTATGCACCTCCTCCCAACATTTCCAACGGCAGCACCTGCCAATATATGTCAATTCTGTTCCTGGAGACCATGATGACAAACAACTTGTAATTTTRCTTGCATTCTTTGTTGACAAATCACACCATCTTGACCATTCCTATTCTAAGGGATTTAGCCACTGGTATGTGACAAGAAAAGAAAGTGTCACTGTTGACATAGTAAAGCTTCCAATTCCAACAATATTGGGAATGTCTGTAGTATCTAAACATAGCAACTTATGAAGACAAGACTCAACAGGATTGCCAGCAACATATCTTATGGGCTTATCCAGATCCACTTTCGTGGATACCTTGCGAGATACCAAACCATCATTAGCATTAATTGGATTTTGACTTTGTCCTTGTAATTGTTGAACAAGTTTCAAAGAAAGACAACATGCAGTACCTTCACACCCATTCACATTAGAACATACATACACTAAATATGACCCAAACAAAACTTTCACCGCAGGAAATGGAATTGCAGATGCCTTCATGGGTACCCATTCACAGTAGAAAATATAAACACTAATAATGGCCCAAGCAAAGCTTTCACCACTGGCAAATGAATTGCAGTGGCTTCATTAATAACGAAGAACTCCAATTGAAGCAATTTTTAATGATCTTGGGGCTAGATATATTTCATCTCTCATCGATGTTCATAATTTCATCATTGTCTAAAGGTTTCAACATCGTGCAATTACGCTCTCCAGTTATGGTTGTGGGGACCTGACCAATAGACCCGCTTTGTGCTTTCTCCAGAGATTACATAGAGGACTGGGTGACTTTGACAACACGATATGGCCCTCGTAGCATGTCAGCTTAAGGAAAGAGATACTATAAGAGATTTCTTAAAAAAAAAATCCCCATATATGTTTACAAAAATACTATTAAAATAAAATATTCCCCATATATGTTACATATTTCTTAAAAAAAAATATGTATTCATATATATTTGCAAAATTACAATAATAATAAATATAAGACATTTTTTTTATATTCGCCCAAATATTTTTGCAAAAATACAATAAAATTAAATATATTTCAATGTTTTCCATACATAAATAGAAAATGAAAAGTATAGAAATCTACCGACTTCTGAAATCTAATGCGAAACGATGGATGCCAATATTTTTCATATAAAAGAATACATAAATAGAAAATGAAAAATATAGAAATCTACTGACTTCTGAAATCTAATGCGAAACGATGGATGCCAATATTTTTCATATAAAAGAATAGCATTTCAAATGATGCAGCATAAAAATAAAAATTGTTGAGAAGAAAAAAATTGACTGAACTTACCTGTTAATAGATGCGATTTGGAAGAAAGAGATGGGAATATGTCCAGAGATGAAGGGTGGGCATTGTTTAAGAAAAGAGTTTTGGGGGGAAAAGAATTTAGAGGATATTACCAAGCAAATTGCAGTCAAGTTACTGTAGCCTTTCGATTTGATAGCAAAATTTTGGCATATCCTCCATATCCTGCAACAGAGAAAACTCTTCTACCAAACAACTCCGACCCTTCGTCTGTGGCAGCCAAACCCATATGTTACCTTAGAGGGTTTGAGAAGAAACGGGTTCTTCCTTTCGAGATGAAGACAGCTTATAATCTACCACAAAAGTGGTAGTGCTCCCAAAGGAGGGCAATGAAAGAAAGTTGTTTTTATTGCATGGCCGTAACTCCCTCCACCTTCCATCCTCGGAGGGCGTTGGAGGATTTCAAGAACGAACCAGCGCCTGACCTTTTAATGTTTTTTCCCACTCGCCGGGGAAGCCATTATACGCCGTTGGAGGATCGATCGGGGGATGTATTTTTATTTTTTTTCCCCGGCTCCGAAAGAAAACAAACCCCTGATCCATCGCTCCGAACCAAGAAAACCTCCCAACCACAGCAGCTATCATCGCTCCGAACAAAGAAAACCTCCCAACCACAGCAACTAGGGTTTAAGGGTATCAGTGTTGAAGTATAGATATAATAGGTATGCGAGTGTGGCTTGAAAACCCTAGACCTAGAGGCTCAGAGGCTTGAAAACCCTGGACCTGGAGGTGCATGGAAATAGTAGG
>SNQJ01S0219339.1:2322-15242 GCA_010110895.2 Picea sitchensis
CTGGAAATCATGTGTGGCCCCTTTACTCCATATGTGAGTCTGGCCGGCAAGCTATCGTCAGCCTGCATCATCAAAAAACGTGTCAGAATCATGTCCACATCATATCATTCAATTAATGTAATATCACAGTAAATAAATCAACCCAAATAGCACACTCCCTGACTAAATCCGGAGTCCAAGGGGTTCCATCGATGCCTCTGCATCCTCAAGGTCCAAAAACCTGCACACTCAGTAAATCTGAGTCAATAGCACCTGTCTATGTCAAAGCAGTAAAACATCATGTCATCTATCATAACGCATCATAATCAAGGATAAATGTTTTAATATCATAAAATTCTGGATCACATGTGAGCAAGCATCCTCAAAGAATAAGTTTTCTCAGTGTGCCAGAGCGGGATGTTACAATCAAAAGGAGATTAATAAATTATAATAAATAGGAAGTTGAAAGCACTGAAAGGTGTGGGAAGTGTAAACAAACCCTTTGGGGCTATAAACACTCGTTGTAAGTGGATCAATATATACATGACATCAAGGAAACTTCATCAAGGTTATGGATGCCCGCGAACAACGAAGCGATGTCGGGTCACAGAAAGATGAGATGAACTAACTGCACATACTCATGGTAAGCAAACTATCTTTAGTAGTCAAATCAAAAGCTTATTCTCCCATTTATATTTAATTAAAATTAATTTAAACATTTTCCCTCTACAAAGACCAAGTGATTAAGTATGAGTACGAATGTATTTTTATTATCTTTTAAATTAGTCATAAGGAAGTTATCATTGATATTTCAAATTGATGGATTTTCTTCTTTATGTGATTAAACCTTATTTTTCTTATTTTATCATGAAAACAGATAACCGATTCATCCCAACATGTTGCCAATTGTTGTGGCAAAAAATAACCACCCTTATTTTTTTATAAAATGAAGGAGCCCCCATTAAAGTTTGGAAATTATCGCCTTCATATACATTTGTTTTGTTTTATTTGACTTAAAGTAGTGGTAATGTTTATTTTTTTAGTTTGTTAGTTTGTTTGTGACCTGCGGGACTAGCCTATGGCTTGAGAACTTGAAAATCTGCATAGATTAGAAGGTGAATCTATGATAATTTTTTCATTAGATTTAAATTAATTTGTATGAAATTTTATCTTCATGATAAAACTTATGATGATGATTTAACAKATTGTATTGTTTACCTTTGTTCTCTTCCTTGTATAAAGAATAGTTATGAAGAAGCTAAAAAWTTMTCTTTCCTAAGTGTACACTCTACAGTCAATGTCACAAATGATTCTTTTGAGTTTACAAATAATGTTGATATATCTACTTAGACAATTGATTCATAATTGGTTAATGAACAGTCTTGGGAAAATATAAACATATTCAATACCAATTATTCCATTCCTAAAATTAGTTTAGATTATGATAAACAAGCTTATTATGACGAATAAGATGATGCATAATTAGTAACTCAGACTTTGGATACTAATGATGATGATTTTTTAATAGAGAATCTTTCAATCTTATATGCTCCAACAATCATTATTCAATATACTTTGACTGGTTTGATGGTTCTTGTTTATGTAAAAATGAATTTTATTATGTGTTAGTCCCTTCATCTATAATTATGCCTCAATCAAACAAAGAAACTAACGCATACCATAGTAAATCAAAATCAGACTCAAGAAATAATAAAGAATCGTTTTATAGATAATTCTACTAAATCTCATGCTTGTATATTTGAATTATAT
This sequence comes from Picea sitchensis, assembly GCA_010110895.2. NCBI lineage: Eukaryota > Viridiplantae > Streptophyta > Pinopsida > Pinales > Pinaceae > Picea > Picea sitchensis. The sequence continues at coordinate 4,072 of SNQJ01S0219339.1, forward strand.
TCTGGTTCTTATTCAATTTTTATAAAGAAAGACAACAAATTTACTTGTGATGAATCCTTGGATATTGATATTAGTGAGGGAATTCACTCTTCAGTCATGATTATATTAGATCTTCATGTTATCAATCCTTAAAAACTATCTATACTATTAGATGAGGCATATCATAATTCAACTAATATTTTAATATACCCTCATCTTGTAATCTCTAAAATTCACAAGGATTTCAAATCTTTGGTAGAGATAATCATCCCTATTTATGATTTAGACAATGTAAATCAAGTTTTGGTTGAATCTTTTGATGATATTGAACATCTTTCACAAGTAGATATTAATCCTGATCATACTAGTAATATCTTAAATAATGTCTATGAACATAAATTTTTGGAAAATTGGTTCCCATATCTTGATCACACTGAGGTAAATAATGATGTAAATATATATTTTTTTGGCCGATTATCTTGTATTCAAAACTTATCATATTATTTATTGGAAGAACATCCTAATTTGATTGATTATCATAATGCAATATTGGATAAACAATCAATCATATTCAATTATCTGAAGCTTCCATTCTTTCTTAATTGTAATCACATCAATCTTTCACTTGCTCCATTACTAAAAATCACACTAATCGAATTCTATCAGCTATGTTGTTCATCTATGGTTTCTATGTCATTTATAACAAATTTTCATTCTTATTTTATTGATCTAATTGAAACATGGATGGATAAATAATTTTCAAAAGTTTTCAAATGTATAGAATGATCGATATCAACTCGCACATAGTTTCTCAGCAGATGGTTACCCTAACTATGTTTCATATTAACCATTTGGACTTTCATGAATGGATCGAATCATGGTTGGAGAATTCATTTTGAGCAAGGTTTCTTGAAAATAATAAGTGTATTTTCAGGTAATATTAAAAGTAGATGTACATATGATAGATTTATCTTCATATACTTCGTTGATCATTCATTTTCTCTTACTAACTCATGATATACAGACCATTGCAAGAATAAAACTAATGGAATGGATCCATTAGAAATTTCACTTAACTTAGTTTTGGTTTTATTTACAAGTATGGATAAGAGTAGTCTAAGTTTAGTGTTATTTTCAGGATTAGTCTAGTTATTGGAATAAGCAATTAAACTTTGATGACTTCATTGGAGATTCTTAATCTTTAAATTAGATTTGGATTAAGATTAGTTTACTTTATTCCTTTTCATTTGAATAAAGCAGTTGTGAATATTTTAAGATGAGATTGAGTTATCGTCAAGGTAATTACTATATTATTTTCTTGTTCCTTTTTTCTTTTACTTAGAGTTTTTAAGCTTTATCATTCATATCTATCATTAAAGACTATTCATTTTTCATAAAGAAATATATGATAAAAGGAAACACCTTAGTGAAATTACGGTGAGCAAACTTATAAAACACTTGCTTTAATAGCTTTAGTTAAATTTTATTTTATAATAAAAGTTTAATTCATTATAAATAATTCAAGATGGCTAATCATTACCTCAACATAAATGAAAACACATATTTCAACTTTGTATTATTTTCTTATGTTGAGATATATTTTCTAATTTTGTCTTGTTTGAGGGGTTTTATTAATTCACTTGAAACGATAAGTTACCTTTTCTTTTCTTATATAGTTTCTTTTTTTTAATTAGTTTGCAAATTTTGATTAGTGATTTGATCTCATTTTTGCTTCTATTATAGATTTGGTTTTTATCACGTTGTGTAGTCCTACGTTTGCATTCTTGTAAAAGTTGTTTGTTTTATTTGTTTCTTGATTTTTCTTTGAAGTTTGTGATGTCTCCAAAGTCTATTTGGGGAAATATATTTTATTTTTCTTGCTTTTGATTTATGTTTGTTCATAACAATTAGAGACATGTTGTGTACTTTACATATCTTGTTTATATTTTTTTAATAAATAAAAAGTCATTATAATTGGATTGCATGAAGACAAAATTATTATTATTATTAACATCATGACAACATAACACATCTTTTTATGATTGATTCATCTTTATCAAGAAACTTTACTTAGGAAATTACTTTGAAACAAAGTCTTTTCAAAGTTAATTCCCCTTTTTACATAAATAAAAATCAATGAAAATGGGAATAGAAAATCTTAAGATGAAAAGATTAGTTTTACCCCATGAAGTGAAATATATCAAAATTAATTGCATATCACCCCACTTCCTATTTTTCCATAGTAAAAAATCTCAATTATATTTATCAAAAGGAGATTAATAAATTATAATACATAGGAAGTTGAAAGCACCAAAAAGTGTGGGAAGTGTATACAAACCCTTTGTGGCTATAAACACTCGTTGTAAGTGGATCAATATATACATGACATCAAGGAAACTTCATCATGAGGGTTATGTGGATGCTTGCATGAGAACAGCAAAGCCGATGTAGAATGTGAGAAAGATGAGATGAGCCAGTACCTACTCATGTGAAATGCAAACTGCTCTTTTAGTAGTCAAACAGAAAGCTTATTCTCCCATTTATATTTAATTAAAATTGAATTTTAAAACATTTTCCCTCTAGACACCAGAGTGAATAAGTATGAGTACGAATGTATTTTTATTATCTTTTAAATTAGTCATAAGGAAGTTATCATTGATATTTCAAATTGATGGATTTTCTTCTTTATGTGATCAAACCTTCTTTTTCTTATTTTTTCATGAAAATAGATAACTGATTCATCCCAACATGTCACCAATTGTTGTGGCAAAAAACAACCACCCTTATGTTTTTATAAAATGAAGGATCCCCCATTAAATTTTTGAAATTATCTCCTTCCTTATACATTTGTTTTTGTTTTATTTGATTTAAAGGAGTGGTAATGTTTTTTTTTGTTGCTAGTTTGTTTGTGGCCTGCGGGACTAATATAAGCCAGAAATAAATGACTAGGGCATATTAGCCATCAAAACCTTAAAGGATCACACCCATCCTTCAAACCCTTTTTGAATCATATCAATAGTTAATGACCTAGCTATTTGTGACTTTGTGCACTTGTTGAGAGTGTTGGCTGATTTTGATAAAAGTATAACCAACCTTTTTATGAATTATAGTCTCTCCCACAACACAATTTTTCAAAGGAAATTAATCATAATAACATAGTATAGGTAATCTTATGCAACATAGAGGATTTTTGAAGCACAACCTTTCTCTTTTTTTGCAGCCAAATCAGAAGTGGAACTCATAATCAAAATGAAAGATGGAAACATCATCACTTTGTAACATGGATGAAGCCATTCTAGTAGATTAGGAAACATCATCACTTTGTAACATGGATGAAGCCATTCTAGTAGATTAGTAATGTTCAATCCTAGGAATATTTGAAAATAAACATCCCTTCTTTCTCCCTAATGGGTCCTCTCTAATAGTTATATATTTTATAACATAGATAGTAAAAATTTTGAATGTCCCTTGCAACTATTTGTAGGCTATGATACTTTTGGCAATTTTATGAATCAACATCTGGCCACTCCATGGGGTAGATAATTTTCAATTGGCTAGAACACTTTGAATCTATGGTTTTGTTGGAATTGTACTTTTCTAATAAAAATGTCAAAATGTTTCGGATATACTCTTGCAAGAAAAATTGTATGGATGGAAGAAAGGAAAATCATAAAAAGGGGACAACTTTGATCATCAAGTTTCAGCAAAGAGTCTATAGGTATAAGCAACTACTGCATAAGTAGTGATGCAGACTCAAAGAAAATGTTTTGTTTCTATTGTTTATAAAAGTTTCAAAACATATCAGTAAAATTTTGTGGACAATATGACTAGAAGTGACTTAAATGATCCATCTTGACACAATAATCAAGAAAAATGAAACAGAAAACAAATTGAGATAAAATAAAAGGAAAATAAAATTGTACAAACAGAAAAAGAATAACTGAAAAATAAATATATATAGAAATCATTAGAGAATTAACTCATCAATTACCATGGTTCGACATAGTTCTTTAAATGTGAACCATTTGTAGTATATGAAAATAATCACTCGTCCATATATTTTCACAATTATGAATTGTTATCAATGACAGAAGAAATCTTATAGGTACCCAACCAAAGATTTTGGAACTTAGAATTCTTTCATTTATCAACATGTGAAAAATCCCAAAGAAACACTTTCTCATTAGCTTCAAAGATAACCAATTTAGTCTTTTTATTGAAATATTTCTTGATAGATTGTTGTCTCTTTCTTAGATTTTTTAGATCATGATTTGTTTGTTCTTATAAGGCTATCAAGGCATTTATTCTCTGAGAAATATCTATCGTATTCAATTCTTTAGCATGTAATTCTAATTTAAGAGAAGCAAGTTCAAGTTCAACAAGCATAATAGCTTCCTGGCCATATAAAAGTTGGAATGGAGTATGACCAATACTAGATTTAGTGGTAGTCCAATTTTCCCAAAGCACATTATTACGTGAGTAGTGTGTGCCACTGACAGGTTTTATCATCTATAATCTTCCTTAAAATCATGATCAAGTTTTTATTTGTGGACTCAGTCTGCCCATTTCCTTCCAGATAATAGGTAGAAGAAGTAAAATGTTTCACTCCAAATTTACTAAGAAATTGAGTGAATTTTGTACAAATAAAATTCGGTCCATTATCTGAAATAATTTCAATAGGAAGGCCAAAACAAGAAAACATATTAGATTCCAGAAAATAAATAATATGGTCATCTTGTGCATGCTTTAGTGGTACAACTTCAATCCACTTAGTAAAGTAATCAATTGGTGTAAGTATAAAATATGCCCAGTAGCAGATGGAGGATTGATAGGGCCAATGAAATCTAAACCCCATTTTGAAAATGTAAAATTAGGAAGAACAAGTTACAAGGGCATAGCAGAGAATTGTTCCTTGTCAGCAAACTTTTTGAATTTATCACAAGCCCTTGTAAATTTAAGAGAATCTTTAAATGAAAGGCCATTAACATCTTGTTCTCAAAATTTTAAAAGTGACGAATTTTGTTGCAAAGTGACCACCAATATGGATATTTGAATATGTTGATCCATGGATTTATTTTTTAAAAATTTAGGTTGTTATATTATCAATGCATCATAACAACATTCCATCAAAAAATTTGTGAAATAAAGAATTTCTTGAGATCAGATATTTAAAGGCTTCAAGGCAGAGCCTCCTGCATTGATGAAATTCAAGGTAATAAAATCACTATTGAAATAATAAATAATAAATAAGTTCCTTATACCAAGGATGTTCAACTAGAACAAGATTCTGACTTTCAATACAAAAAAACTAGTGTTGATAAATAATTTTCATCGTTTTCAAAAGAATCATTTGGTTCGAAATGTTGATCCAAGTAAAGTGCTAAGTCACGTCCCTTGATTGTTTTTGAAGTTGAAATACTTAATTCATGTTCTTGTATTTTTGCAAACCAATGTGCAAGTTTTCTGAAAAGGTGAGTTTGTGAAAGTAAAAACTTGACAACAAGTAAAGGGACTTTTACCTGTGTTTTCTTTCCATGAATAAAGTGGAGAAAATTTTGTATAGCCTTAAGAAGAGAAAAAGTATGTTTTTCAATAAAAGAGTATTTGATTTCATCAACAAAGAAACTCTGTCTCATGTAAGATATAGGTTGTTCGTTGTTTTGATCATATTTTTAAGAAAAATAGCAGAGATTACTTCTTCAGTTGAATTTGTATAGTTAATAAATTCTTTGCCAAAATCTAGTTTCCCCTGAACCGATGAAGAACTTATTGTTTTTTTCATTCCTGCAAAATATTTTTCGACATCCTCATTCCGTGAGAAATATTGATCTTGTTTCACCATATTATGAATAGGCTTAAGAATTACAATGAAATTAGGAACAAATATTCTAACAAAATTAATTCTACCCATAAAATATTGAATTTCCTTTTTAGATGTAGAGGCTTCAAGATTTAGGATAGCGGTAACCCTCTCAGGATAAATATTGATTCCTAAATAAAAAAAATGTGGCCGAGAAGCTTACCTTGAGTGACACCAAAAATAGTTTTTGAAGGATTTAAAGACATGTTGAATTTTCTGCAACACAAAAAGACTTCTTTAATGTGATAAAAATGATATTGTCGGTTTTTAGAATAAACGTTTAAATCATCAAGAAAACTATGAATTATCTTACCGATAAGATCATCAAAATCTATCTTCATAACTCTCTGAAAAGTGGCACCTGCATTAACCAATCCAAAAGGAATTTGTTCATAAGCGAAGGTGCCCCATCGAGTTGTAAACATGGTTTTATGTTTGTCTATCCTCTTGACTCTAATTGATTATAGCCTGAAAATCCATCAAGAAGGGACATCATTTGAGACCCTGCTACTTGTTGCAAAATCATTTCCATATTAGGAAGGGGAAAGTTATCATTTATGCTTGCTCGATTAAGTGCACAGGAATCAACACATAGTCTAATATTACCATTCTTTTTACGTACAAGAACAAGGTTGGATATCGAATTGGAATATTTAACAAGGAAGATAATATGAGAATTTATCAACTTTTCCACTTCTTTTCTTATAGTAGCTTCAAGAGCAGGATTTATGGGCCTCTTCTTTTTCCTGACATATTTTGCTTCTTCCTTAATTGGAATAGAATGCTAGATGACACTAGGATGAAAAACACTAAGATCCTCATAAGACCAGGAAAAAACATCTCTAAATTCATGGAATAAATCTATGAATTTTCGCTTTTCATCTTCAAAGCATTGGGCTCCTATTTTTAAAACCTAAGGATGTTCCTGAGTTTCAATGTTCACTAGAATGATATCTCATATTTTCCACTTTGAATCCTCTTCTTTATTATATTTTTTTTTGCTAACATCACTGGTTGAGAATGAGTTTTCAAGAGGAGTTATCCCTTTAGGAATTTTATTATCTTCAAGTGAAATGATTTCCTTAGGCTTTGTAACGACCCTCCTCGTTACGACAACCCAACACTAGTAACTAGTGCAAAAAAATTTGTGTGTGTGTGTTTAAAAAGTGTGTGTGCGCGTGTACAAAGGAAACAATCAACGCATTCAACTTTGTGTCGCCACCCGACGATGAATAAGATGCAACCATGATGAACATCAAAAGATGACAAGGATGCGCGACAAGTAACTGCATGCATAAACGACGATCACACGACGATAAGTAGAACTGACTACCCGCCTGTCCTACCCTGCAATGGTTAGGACCTCCAAGACACATAATCAACGCTCAAGCCCAGGTTCCCATCGATTTTAACCATTTAAGGTCTCAGGGATGGCGACTGTTCTGAGGAACATGGAGGTGTCAACATCCTGCCCGATACAAACAGACCACGCAAACAATTTACAACCATGTACAGTAAGGGTTTAAAGATCGACAATCCTCAAAGGGAAGCGTAAGCTAAAAATGACCTCATCAACTGCCCAACCAGTAATCCTGGCTAATGGTCAATATCTAAGTTCTAAATGGACGCTAATCACCGATCACTGAACCGTCTAAGTTTATCGCAGTTTTACACCCAGATGGCAGGTCATAAATCGAATTGCCCAATTACAAATTTATGTTAGTATTGAATCATTTAAAAACTCAATAAGTCCACATGTAATCTTCAATTTAGCATTAAGAATCAATCTACATTAAGGGTTTAACACATTAAAAACAAGATACCCAGTCATAATATCTAAACAATCCCATCTGTAATAAATGCATAAAGGAATAAATCCAAAAATAATCTTTTCTTTAAATAAATTAGTAAAAGAATAAATCCCTTCTTCGAAAGCACATAGGTAGCATTAACATTACTGAATGATCTAAATGTATACTCGATATAGTAACATCAACATTAACATTTTAATGTACAAGATCTAATGTATAATGATCTGAATGCATAAAGGTATAAAGTAACATTAGTATTGACCATAACTAAGGGATCCAAATGATATAACTGTTATAAATGAAAGGGTTCGATTTTCAATCATAGAAATCAATACATCTTTAGATAAACACAATTCCTAATGCATAAATGTAAAAAGTAATATTAACCTCAACAACAACTAAATGAATTGTTACCATAACATTGACATTGTTCTCATTACCAATAACCAATTAGCAACATAAATTAACAAATAGCATTTGCAATTGAACTGCTCCCTAACATTAACAAATTAGCAATAAAACCTATTTACAATTACCCTATTAACCAAACAGCAGTTGTAAATGAAACTCATTAAATAGCCATAAAATAACTTACCCTAAAACAGAGTTAACCTGGCATTTATACTGTAATAATGGCAACAGAATATTAATATCCATGAACCCATAGTAAGCGCAACATCGCCCTAATTATAAATCAATCAATATTTGACACAGTAATTTAAAATTAACAGTCACCTTACCTTCCTTACAATATCATTCCCGTACTTATATTGCATTACATAAGAATCTCATTCTAATACATTGAATTGCATTACATTTAGTGGCATACCTAAATGTCAAGATTTTATGGAAGGAAAACAAAACTACTCAGAATAATATAAAGCAAAGACAGCTGTCATATGACCAATTTCCAGCTAACATAAAAATAAGGAGGCGAAGGAACAAGGTGCCTTAAGATCCAGTATCTAGGTATTTAGGTAAGGCAAGGGCAAGGCGCTAACTTGCCTTAATAGAAATCGTTAAGGAAATCATGTTGAACTTTACTCTCGCTGTCTGGAAGCCCAACAGTAAGGATAAAAGATTAAAAAAAAAGGGGTGGTTTATAAGGCTGAAGGTGTTTCATAGATACTGCTAACTAAGAACAAATAAGGCAACTGCAAGGAGATCTCTGTACTCCAGAATTAACCACATCAAGCGATCCAAGCATAACCTACCAATACATGATGGTTGGCTAGTCGACTGAAACGTTGGTGCACACATTACACATTACATTAAATAGATTTTATTTATCTACACCTAAATTTTAGCGTTTTTCCAGCTGCATAAAAATTTTAGAAGCAAACCCACCTCGGGAGTGGNCAAGCATGGAAGAGACACGTATTGTCAACTCAGTGGTTTAGTGGTTGAAGGACTGGGTGGTTATTCGTCCCTGATTCACACAGGACACAACACATTGCAGAGGAAAGAAAAGGGGAACACGCAGGTAAAGTCGGTGCCAGCAGGGTAAGTGTTGTCAGGAAAAGAAGAGCTGGCAAAAGAAGGACGCAGGTGAGGAACCACCTGTCTGAGCGAACGCGGGCAACACTCATCCAAAGGCGAAATAATGCTGGCAAAGCAGGTTGACGCGCATGTATGGAAAGGTTAACCAAACGTGAAGGGCGCTACCTGAAACCACGGCCTGGGAACTTGTAGGCGGATAAGCGGAGATTATTCCTGAGGGAGGAGGGGTGTCTTGTGAGTACAGTAGCGTCGAGTTGCTTCCAAACTGCCTGAAGCAATATTAATGCTCAGCGAATACGCCCGGGGTTGTGTAGTAACTTTACGGGTCAGATAAAACAGAAGGGAAGAATAAGAATGCAGGGATTGAATAGCAATCGTCGGGCGGTCTGAACCAAGGGATAGCACCAGACGGAAAGAAGGATCTAGGCCATTTAATCAAAATAAAAAGAAATACACCGGTGGCCCTATCCCCAATCTGGACAGCTCGTGAGAAGAGAGAACGCAGGGATTCTTCTTTAATAAAAATACGCAGCCACCCCAAGTGTCTATCCCAACAGGATGCATGCTAGCCACTCTAAAAGTAAATATTTCTTCAACTTTAGGCTGCCCGACTTCGAAACCCCAATAACACAATTCATTACATGAAGCCAAGAACGCGGTCAAAACGCAGTCATTACAGGAAGCATAATAACGCAGACCATTATGAAAGCGCAGTCATTACAGGAAGCATAATAACGCAGACCATTATGAAAACGCAGTCATTACAGGAAGCATAATAACGCAGACAATTATAAAAATGTGAAACATAGCAGGAGAGCGCATTAACCAAAAAGGGTTACTGAAATGTCCGCAGAGGTTTTATCCACCAAGGCGTGAAGAAATATTGGCAAGGTAAAGACGCACAGCGAAGAGAAAAGGGCAGCGCCAATAACGACCCTATTTGTTTTTAAATCAGACACAGTTATAATTGTTGAGTAGATAGATAAAATCAGACATTCAATCCATGTACAACCTATTTTCTGATCCTAGCATAAGTCATATAGTAATCTACTCTACTAAATAATCAACATATCGTGGCCTTTTCGCCCATTTCGATGACGTCCGCGCTCCATGCCGCTCCCACTCGCCGACCGTAAAGACTACACCGGTACCTCCCAACCAAATGCTAGGGGTACTCTTCTTCCCCCTTAGCCCCCCGATCTGCAAAGGGGCCACACACAAACCAGAGGATATGCCTAGCTTCCCAGCTCGCCTCCAAGGCTGAGCTACCACTCTATTCCCAGCTGAGAAAATCCCAACTCCTCACAAGCAATCAGTCCAGTCCAAATTCGGCAGCATAACAATACCTAACAGCCCCTCCCCAATCTTCCTCCTCTATCTTTCTTTTATAGAGTTTTTGAGACCCCCTCTTGCCCTAAATCACATTTAACTCAAGTTTTAATGAAAACCCCTAAAAATTCTCTGTCTTACAAGTGTCACTCATCCCCCATGTTTCTCCAAAATTATATTCTTTAACTTATTAATTGTCTATGTTTCATTTATTACTTAATTTCCCTATTTTCATTAATCACTTCTCCTTTTTTTTTTTAAACCAAAAAAAAGTAAATGCGCTAATTAATATTTTCCTTTTATTTTTAAATTCGTAACTTTTTATTAATGGTAGAGGCGGTAGGGACTAATAAATTAGCGGAAAGAGAATCCATCATTAATTTTCTTTATTCTATATATTAGATATTATGGAATACACGACAATTTGTTTATAATATATATATATATATATATTTTTTTATTTTTTTTTCCTATTTACATGCATGTTATTCATCATTTTAATTTATCATTATCCATCATTATAATTTATCATTAATATATATATATAGGATAATGGGAGATTAATGTGATGACAACATGTATATGGGAAATGTAGATGTATAACATAAAAGAGGAATAATGAGAAATTAAGGGGATGGATGGTGATTTAATAATGTGAAATGGACATGTAAATGGGAAATGGATACTGGAAG
>SNQJ01S0219340.1:0-15139 GCA_010110895.2 Picea sitchensis
AACAGAGGGGCCTTATTGGTTGAATTTCCTTCATGGATTGACATGTTTAAGCTCTAGGATCTACCTTTAGATAAAAGGGGCCGGCTCTGATACCAATTGTTGATCAACTGAGAGAGGGGGGTGAATCCGTTTTTTACCGATCTTGAACAATTATGCTTATTTTCAATTCTTTACAAAGCACTCAATGACAATTGCAATGATGCAGGGCAATAAGCAATAGCATATTCAGCATTAGTCACACATATGAGATACACAAAGACAGATTTTCTTGAGGAAACCCATACGGGGTAAAAACCTCTTCTTCTTTATATGATAAGTAATATTTTCATTCTTTACATTATCATACATATGAGCACCAACTCATAATGAGGCTGCAACCTTTGTTTTGCAAGCTGCTACTTGCTGAGAGCACCAACTCTCTGTTTTCTCTAGCACCAACTCATTGTTTTCTCTAGCACCAACTAGAAGGAAGCACCAACTCCTTGGTTTCTCTATCACCAACTAGAAGGAAGCTACAACTCCCTGTGTTCAAGCACTCCCTTGAACCTCTGAGGACACCAGTTCTCCCTAGCACCTGACTACCACCCTGGTCTATGAATATAAATTACTGAAACTTATTACAGTGATATAGTTGTCATCAACATCTTACTAGTCTCGTCACTGTTCTACAAGATTTCACTGCTCTATCTTCCTCACTGTCTTCCTGCATGCATCCATTGCCCTTTTTATTCCTCTACCTTTTGTGCTCTCTGTGTCATTCCCATTCAATGCACCTTTTGTCTTATGTCCATTTCCGCTGCTGCACTCCCCTTACTTCTTCACACATGCATTACTTCACCCCAGCAACAACAACCCTATCTCTTCTTTCTTCTGCCTTCTTATAGTCTTTGTACACCTTCTACCATCTATATGCAATGCTTCTGCATCCTCTTCATGTCGAGTGCTCTGCCTATTCATCATTGCAACTCTTCAGCTTCTCTGGCTGTTAAACCCATGTGTCCAACATCACTGGGTGTTACGCTGAGATTCATCAGCCTCTCTGGCAGATGAGACTCCTTGTCTTCTTTGGCACAGTCGAGATTAACCTCTCTGTTGCAGTCACAAGCTTCAATGCTCTTCCAGTTTTCAATTGCCTCTATGGCCAGTCCTCATTCCACTGGAAGGTTCCTTCAGACTCTTCCGCTCCTCTGGCAGTTACATAGAAGTCTTTTCCACACCTCTGGCAGAAACCATTAGTAGTTTACTTGCAGTTACAGTGAGAACCTTAAAATAGAGCCCAGTTATGCTAGCTCCTTCCTCTTACGTGACCACCAGAGGTGACCACTAGCTACATAGGCATTTCATCATTTTGGCATTTCGGCATTCAGCAATTCAACATTCGTGTGACCAAGTGTCTCGACACTCCCAGTCGCGATCCCTGAAACTTCGAAAAGGAGCTTGTCTGCACTAGCTCCTTCCCCCATATTCTGTCGATGTGACCACAGGCGATGACCATCGGTTAGTTCGAAACTGCATTTCACAATTTCATATTTCAGGAATTCTCCAGTCGGTCCCTTGACTCCTCCAACTCTCGATCCCCAAAATGGGGTTTAGCATGGACTAGCTCCTTCCTCGATATGACCATGGCCAAGACCAAGCGCTTATCCATAAAGTGCTTTTTCGAGATTTTGCATTTCGAAACTTCGGCATTCCTGTGGTGAGGTGTTCTTGACACCTCCAAGTTCCGGTATCAAAAACTCCGAAATGGAGTCAGATCAATGGTCTGGTACTCCAGTTTTTCTAATTTCGGCGAATAGAATTTCACGACTTTGGGTTTCGTGATTTCGGGACTCCTGAGATGAAGAGTCTTCACTCTTGACTCCTCAAACTCCCAGTATCCGAAACTCCGGTATGGAGTCTTTATCATTTCATGAGTTCGGGTTTCGCGATTTCGGGACTTCTGTGATGCAGTGTCCTGACTCTTGACCTCTCAACCTCCCGGTATCCAAAACTCCGGTGTGGAGTCTTTTATCATTTCGCGACTTTGGGTTTCGCGACTTCAGGACTCTTTATGATGAGAATATTTGTCATTTCCATCTTCCGGTTCCCAATACTTCGAAATGGAGTCGGATCAATGGTCCACGATCTCCTCGAACCAACGGCTCAGATCATTTCGCCATTTCGCATTTTGTGATTTCGGCACTCCTGTGGATGAGAGTCTCTGACATCTCCATCTCTCGGTAACCGAAATCCTAGTATCCAACTCTCCGAGTGATGTGCCTTTTTTGGGTTTTCGGGATTTTGCATTTCGGCATTTCGGGACTCCTGATGACGAGAATTTTTTACATCTCCATCTCCCGGTAACTGAAATCCTGGTATTCAATACTCCGAGTGGTGCGCCTGTTTCGAGTTTTTGGGATTTCGCATTTCGGCACTTCGAGACTCCTAATGACGAGAGTCTCGACTCTTGACTTCTCCATCTCTCGGTAACCGAAACTCCAAAATGGAGTCTTCGTTGAGGTGCCTGGTTTGGATTTTTCGGGGTTTCACATGTCACCTTTCTCGTTAAAGAGCGTGCAGGTTCTCCTGGATCCAATGCTGGTTAGACCTCTGGCTCAAATCTGATGTTCATCGAGAATTCTCCTGAATCCAACGTCGCATACTCTGATCTTGTCGAGCTTGCTCTGCAGCATCTTACCAAAAGACTTCTGGTGCCGGCCTGGCACATCCTTCCTATACTCAAGCCATCATCGCTACTGTACTTGCAATCAATGACAAGCATACACTGCCTGTAAAACATGCCAACATACAGCCCGTGTATACTCACAGAATGTCTCAAAAATCGAAATTCGCATAGGATTCTCGTTTACAGGCCGTTACTTAACCGCTTGAATGCCCACAACCAGTCACCCCAGCCGTTACCATCTCCTTTGGCCTATAAAAGAAGGGGTTGGGGTCCTATCTAAACAAGCACAAGAGGAGCATAGAAACTCTGCCCAATTTTATATCCCCCTTTGCTTCAATATCCGACAACCAGATTGTGAGTTGAGTAGTTGGTGCATTATGAAGAGGAGCCCAGGACCAAGTTCGATAAGCGGTGTCAGTCTTATGTTGTAAGTGAATTTTGTAAGATCAATAAAAAGAAGCACTTTTCCCATCCCACCATATGATGCGTTGAATATGTTGTTTTGATTCACATTTTTATTATGGCATCTAACCCATTATTTTATATATGCATAGTATGCTTGTAGTCTTTTGTTTATCCTTGGTTGAATGCAGGTCATCTTTGGGAGGAGACTTGCAGTCAGGAGACGATCAAGCACATAAGGGATCAACATCAAACATAGGATTTGAGGTAGGCCTACCAAATATCTATATGTTTTTCTTTTGCTTTCTATGCATGAATGTGGGGTAGTGTTGGGATGATGGTAAAAAGTAGGAGACTTTAGACGATCATTTTCTATGTGTGATTTAAGCCCCGGTGCATGGTCCGTAGGGGATTTTCCCACTACATCAATGTTACTGCACGGTCTATTCGTGCACATCTTCTCATGGACACTTCATGTAGCCTTTGTTGCCAATTCTCTAAACCAATATCTGAGTCTGTCACACATGAAGTCATGCTCTGCCAATTGAGTATCCCATCTGCAGTTGGGTTTACGTAATCCTCATTGCATGCAGTTATTCTGTACAACTGGTTTATTTCCTCTAAGTCTAAGCACATAGGTTCTATGAACCTTTCCTCTTCTGATGGGTCTAATGGCGTGATGACCCTATATTCCCCTAACTCAAATGTCATTTTTCTTGTCTTCAAGTTGATTATGGCTTGGTTGTCAAACGCCCAATCCAGACCAAGCAACGTTGGGTAAGGTGTTGTGTCATCCACTATTTCAATGACTTCAAAATATGCTTTATTGCGCACTCCATCCAGATCTACTGTCACTCCTTTCAGTGTACCGATTGGTAGGATTCTGTTTTGGTTTTCTATTTTCAGTTGAACAGGTGAATATCCTAATGTGGTCTCCCCCATGCATTTCCATGTCTTCTTTGGTAATACATTCACTTCAGATCCTAGATCCAGTATGATGTCTCCCATGTTGAAATATCCAAAGTTGGCATTCAATCTGAACTCCCTACTTGTTCTTCTCCTTGTATGTAGGTGATTGATTGTTCTTGGCTCTAGTTTTCCTGTCGTTTTTGTGCTACATTTTTCTAGTATGTTTTGCAATATTTTCACAGATGATGGATCATTTAATAGTTTTGCACATGATTGAAAAAATCCTTTGATTGTACTTACTTGTCCCATGGATTGCATCTCATTGGTATGATCCAATAACAAAGCAATCTCGTACTCTGGTGCTTCCTTTCTTTGTTGCGCAGTTGAATTCGATGCCATGTCTTCCTTCTATAATTCTTGTCTAGCTTGCTTAAATATCTCCTCCTTCTGCACGTCAAATTGCTTCTTTGGTTCGGCGTTCTTCTTCACCCACTGATTTTGTGCTGGCTCCTGTTAGACTACATTGTTTCCTATTTTAGCTCCTCCACGAGTAAATATATTGATGTTCCATCCTTCATCCCTTGCTTCGGCTAAAATCCACTGAACATTCTAGTTGTTATGGTTCCTCTTTTCCTGGATCTTTACGAATAGTGTCGGAAATTCTTTTATATCATGATCCAATGCGCGACAATATATACAAGTTGTTGGTGGTAGCGGACATTCTCTTGCATAATGTCCTAGTTGTTGACAATTGTGACATACCACTGGTCCTCTGCCTCATCCAAAACCTCCTCTTGCTCATCCTCCACCTTTGTAGCCTTCTCGATCTCCTCTCGCCACGTTATACTGAGGCGCTTGATTATATTGCACGGTATTGTACTGCGATTGTGATGTGTTACATTGTGGTTGCGCGGTATTATATAGTGTCTGTGCAATATTATATTGCTGCTACGCAATGTTGTATGTAGCTGGAGCTTGGTTAAATTGTGGTGTAGCTTGCCCAATCATCATTTCTGCCTGCACTCTATATGCATCTGATGTCCTCTCTCTCATCAGCTCCATGGTTCTACAATCTTTGTCATCGTGGCCCACTGACTTGCAAAAGTTGCAATATGAACTCTTTGGGACTATCTGGTATTTCTATATCATCGTGCAGTGATATGGATCATGACCCAATTTCTTACAGATTTTGCACCATAACCCTCCTGTTGGTAATGGATTTGGCATTCCTGCTGCCATATACTACGTGAATGTTTGACATTCTTTATGTGGTGTCCTTCTATCCTGCATGTAGTGCACCAAACGGCTTCTCGTTTTTCCTTACTCTTATTCTGGTTTAGCTGAAACGTTAAGTTCTTCAAGTCCTCATTTAGTTCTTCGATGGTTGGATTCATTTGTTGATACTAGTTTTCTTCCAATTGCAGAGCTGCCTGCAAAGACTCTGCCTGCATCTGAAACTTCTTTTGTCGCAGTAGATATTTTAAGTGTGTGAGCAGTGAGTTGACAAACAGGTGTCAATGTTGCATATCGGTCATGAGATATTTTAACTTTCCCTTCAGTCGCTTGAATCTCTAGTCAATCTCCCATACAGATTCTCCCGATTTCTGTCTAATTCGATCATCTCATTCATGTACTGATCTTTTGAGCTTGGATTATGGAACTCGTTTATCAACAGTTTCTTGATGTCTGCAATGGTTCTAGTTGTCCCTAGTGGATTGTTTGTAGCTAAACTCATATACCAATCCAGTGCATGATCCCTTAATGTAATCGTTAATTGTGTTAGTTTAGTATCTTTTTCTGTGATCTGTTTTTCTTCCCAAATCTTCTCACATATGAATAAATGTTTTTCTGGGTCCTCTGATGCTTCTCCTTTGAATTCTAGTAACCTGATGGTAGGATCATGTCCTGCCATTCTGAATGTTGAACTACTACCTCCGTGAGGTGTAGATACTTGACTAGTGTTTCCTTAACTGGCTCCTCCAGTTGTTGTTCCTTGTGTAGATGTACTTCCTGCTGTCTGACTGCTTCTGAACTTCGGTTGTCTAAACGGTGGTGTTCTCTTTGGTGTATTAGATGCACATGGGTTTATGGGTTCCACACTGACATTAATATGGATAGGATTGTTGCCTTCTCTTCCCATTCTTGGACCTCTCGTCTTCCTCTCATATGTTGCGCATAGGATTTCCTCAATCTACTCCAGAGCCCGAAGATCCTCTACCTCTTCCTCATCACTCGCCAAGCCTTCCCTCATGACTACGACTCTCTTCTTGGTATTCACCTTGTATTGGTAGGGTACTCCACTAAGCGTCTTCCCAACTGTCGCCATGATCTGCTTGATTTGGTTGTCATCCATCATGATTGGGTCCAAGGGTTCCTCCTTCTTTCCCTTATGCTATCCTCCTTCCATTTCTCCTTTCTTTGTCAGTGCTTCCCCCCTTCCCCCATGCACGTAGGGAAGTTTAGTTGTCTGACGCCATTTTCATTACACTGTTATATAGCAGTATCTTAATATAAGTATACAGCGATCGAATGTACCTTCCTCGAGGTCTGCATAGAAACTCTTTCTCCACTGCGTTGTACGACTTCGTTGTATCTACTGCAAACTCTATTATAAAGCCTGCCACAATACTGTCAAGCCAAAAAACTATTGCACGGGTGAATTTGTTGTTCGCCTGTTGTAGATGCTCAATCTATACTAGGGTCCACTCTAACTGTCAGATCGGTTTGTTGCATGGTTATCCTTCAACCTTAGTATCCACTACTGCAATAAGTGTGGAAAATCACAGAAAAAGACTTCATGCAAATCAGTAAACACGTATTTCTCAAGATATTTGTGGGGTGTTATTCTAGGTTTCTATTGTCTTTCTGTGCAAACTCTAGCTCTTTTGTCTTTAGCAAGCTTTCGATCTCTGCTTTTGTGGGATTCCACGGTCTCAACATCTCCTTCTAGTGGCTCATTGCTTTCTTTTTTGCTTTCATATTCTTTTGCTCAACCTCTTCGCATCTACTCAATCCTCTCATGTTCCTACCAACGACAACAGAATGATTTGTTGGTTACTATTCTATTATGTCTGATTTTGTATTTATTGACCCAAGGTTCATGTATGTTTGGGTTTCCAAAAAAGCCTCTAAAACTATCAGCCCTCCTGGTAAACCAGAAGGAAACACACCGCACATAGTGCACTGCGCAGTCTCACCTGAGATAGTCTTAATGGCTCGCTGTAATACTCATGTGTTTACAGCCTAGGATTGAGTGCGAGATATGAGAAATGTATATTGAACCACTATTGTAACTTGTAAACAAAATGTACTGTCATTCACGATTATGCAGGAATTATAACAACTCATTCATTCATTATAGCAATATTTACTTAAAAGCAATAAAGACACACATGCCTTCAATCTCATAACACAGGTGTTACCGTGGTTCACCCCCTCCTGGGATACGTCCACAAAGATCTGGCTCTTGGCTCTTGTATTATAGTATTTCCGCATCTACAACATCGCGTGCTTTACAACTCTTCTCAGTTGGGTGAGATCTATATGAGGTGGACTAGATTGTGCCAGGCTCCTCAACCTGCGATCTAACCCTCCAAATATACTCTCCTTCATCCTTTCTAGCTCAACATCTTACCAAAATAGGTCATACAGAAAAATATTACATATCGTCTCGCTACAACACTTTTCTCTATAATAACGACTAGTCTCTCGAATAATCAAAACCGAACCCCCTATGATACCTAAGTATCTATATTTCTACATTTTTGGCTCTTTAGTCGTTACAATACATTACCAAAACCCTAACCCTAACATTGTTAGGTCTTCGCTGCATGCACGTGTGTTGTTCTTCCTTCCAGCTGTCGCTTTCCTCGAGCATTCTTTCTTTCCCAAAATCATCTTTCTTTCCACTTTGGTCTACTTCCAACAGTACCCAAAGGACTCTACCTCAAAGGGGTCAAAACTTCATGACACATGGTGCCACCCACATCATGACATGTGGGATGACTTGGAACTGCACATTGTCATGGAACACTTATTTCAGCCTATGAGTCGCCAACACTTGTCTCCATCACATTGGTTGGGGTGACATAATTCCCCTTACCTCCACTCGCCAAGGAACCTATTATGCCTCTGCGACAGATCGATGGCTATAATCAAATATCGCTCTGGAACTGATCAATGGTCTAGATATTCCCTTAGAGTCCCTCCTTCATATTTCATCTCCTCCGGGACTGCAACTTAGTCAGAACGGTATCCTCCGATGGATTGCTAGGATCTAGTATCTCAACAGATTGAAAGTCGATATCTAATCCTGCCCTTACACCGAACAAGGGTCCAGATTTGATCATCGCACCAAATCGACGGTTGTGATCCTCTTATGCAAATCAAGGGTTTATCACTTTCCAAGGATTCTATTGGGCCTTTTCCCCAAATTGATGGCTTAAATCAAATCTTCCCTTACTTCAGTCAACGGTCTAGATCTTCCCTCGGAGTCTCCTCTGTTGGATTTCACCTCAATGACTTACTCTAATCAGTGCCCTGCAATGAACAACTAGGATTTATTATCTAACCAGATCAATGACTGAGATTTAATCTTGCCCCTACATCGACTGAGGGTCCATATCTAATCGTTGCACCAAAATCGATGACCACAATCCTCATAAGAAAAACAAGAGTTTTCTCCGACATAACAGCTCGGTTTGGGACTTAGTCAACTTCATGAAGGTTTCTTAAGTCTTTTCCAAGACTTAACGAGTTTTCAAGAGCTCTCACCTTAGCCCAGGCACTCCTTTTCCTACCCAAGATATGTGATACCCATGTTTCCCCCAGCTTATAAATATAATTATATTTGGATAAAATACTGTGGACAGACCCGTCATGAGAATTTTTGAAAAGACAATGAACCTTGTTATTAAAGGTATTGTGTGTGTATGTATGTATATATATATATACATATTCTATTATTAAATAAAAATGGAAAATTGTGGCATAACTACTGACAGGAGGTGGCTAGTATGGATCATGATGCATGAGAGGGGATGGTAAGGGGAGATAGTGGTGGTTGAGATGAACCTGCCGGACTAGTACGCTGCTAGACATAAATGGCTCAGAGAAAAAAAAATCTTCTAGCCCAGAAAATTTAATTACCATCCAAGCTGGTAGTTGGGAAGTACTCCTCAAGAGTAAATAAGGAGATGGGCAGAGTACCTGTCTAGAAAATTTCCTGATTTGATCCATGAAATATTGCTGGGAAAGGCAAGAAAATTCATGAAAATTGTGGGTAGAGGGCAGAAGATACACACGAGTAGGTTGGAAGAACATTCGGGAGAAATCCGAGTGTGTGAGGCTCTCTAGTTGGGAGTAGAACTGAGAAATATATGATGTTATGGGTACATGAGTGCTTGGACAACATTTTCTAATCAAGCTAATAAATGAAGATGCAGTGATTGAGTGAGCAATCACATCAAGATCCCTTGCTTGGTGGATAGAAAATTGAACTGCTAGATACCTGTGGGAAAAGTAGAGTAACCTTTGTCCCTTTTTGTAGCTAAAAAAAGGAAAACTTCATCTATCTCATGGCATCATGATCTAGCCAGGGTGTGGCTAGTTGAGGAATATTCAAAGAGAAAATTGTGCCTATGGTTGGGTGGAAAAGAGCACCCCTTTCAACAGTTGCCCACTAATTTCAAAATTTAGATAAGTGTGACTCTGAGCTTCATATAGTCTTGAAGGTTTTGTTGTAATATGTATCTTCTTGAGTTAGATAATGGAAAAATATGTTATATTGTTTGAATGGTAGAAATTGTGGCTCTAATGGCCTAGCAGCTTGAGAAATTTGAAGTAAAGCCTGAATATCCTATTTTGTAGATGGTGTTTTCCTACCTCTGTTTAGAAAGGGAGAGATGATATCAATGGTATTTTAACTGAATTTGGGGACATGATACTTTGGCCCCTATGGTGGTTGGAAAATCCTCAAGGGATTTCCCAAGGACCGAACCCACAGATATAGAGTCGGGACTACTCCAGTGCTGTTGATCCCTCAAAATTAACTTTTTCTTGTTGTGGAATCTGAGTTCTGTTGATCCAAGTGGATATCAGTGGCCACCCACCTTTTCTAGCTGGCTCAAAACAAATTTCTGGAAATTTTGGCAATTTACTATTTTTAGCATTTTTTCGGGCCCTGAACTTCCAGAGCCGTTTTGAGGCCCTAAACAACATTTTTTTGGGTATGTACCAGTCGAAAAATTTCATCAAATAGATCTCATCATTAAATAGTTGAAATTTTCGTCAACAATTGTAGTCCTCAAATAGATCTTTCCAACGGGCTATCGTACGGCTAAAATGGAGATCGTGTGCAAAAGTTACAACCCCGAGAAGTTGATGTACTAACTTACCCAAACGAGGCCCACATGACTTTTGGTGCTTCATCTCCTAGGGTTAGGTTTTTGGATGTCTAGGGTTTTTGACACTCCTGTTTATTGTAAAAAGGCCTTCGGAGCCTCATTGTAATCATCATCTTGCGAATGAGTGCAACCGTCACATCTCTTCTCAGAGATAAGCCGCCACCATTCCAGCAAGCTTGTTTTCCGCTGCATTTTACAGTTTCAACTTATTTCCTTATTGAATAAAAAACCAGATTTATTGTATCTTTGTTATTTTGTGTTAAGCATCTGTTAATAATCTGTAGTCATTTCGTTCTGCTCATAAAATCTAGATCAGTGGTATCAGAGCGGTCTGCTCCTTGTCGTCTTAATGCATGTCCCCAATGAGGTTAGAGTACAAAGAATTGGGTCTCTAGCTTGTTTCTCTTGAGTACCAAAGCTCTCACACACCCAAGAAACCTCTCATGGCAGGAGAAAATAAATATGATGGGAAATGAGATCCTTTCAAAATGTTGCTTGAGGAAGCCCTCACACAACAGAGGAACGCGACAATGGATAGTTTCGCGCAAATCCTTCGGCGGCTACCAACAGGTGACGCATCTTCTTCGAGCAGAGGCGTCGCCCCTTCAAGGTAAAAATAAACTTTGATATTCCTATATTTGAAGGTTAGATAGACACATTGGTTCAATCTACTAGAAGGGTATTTTTTTGTCCATAACTTTTCGAATAGAGAAAAGATTACTTTTGCACTCCTCAAAGTCGTTCCCCATGTCAAAGATTGGTGGGAAACTTTCTGTGAGCAAAAGGAAACAGAGGAACCCTCGTTATTTATAGTCATGACCACCTGGGAATGCTTTAGGGATGCTATTAAGGAACAATACTACCTTGTTGGAAGTTATGACGACTTGTATACCAAATGGATCACACTGTGGCAAGAAAGAGACCAAGCAGTGCCAAAGTTCACAAATATCTGCTGCTCAAAGATCGTGGTGCTCTGCATAGATACATCCAGACCAAAATGGAATTTCTGGACATCTCATCCTTGGGCGCGGCCTACCAATATGTCGTCAAAATTGAACAAAAGCTCAAACAAAAGACAGGGCAATTTGGGCCTGGTAACCCCTCACAGAAAAAGACAGGAAAGGGTGGCCCCAACCCATAGAACAAAGGACAGATCAAATATGGAAAGTATCAGGACAACCAGTCCAAGCCGTAAGCAAATAAGGACACCGGAAAGACAAAGAAAGATACAGGGAAGTGGTGCGACTTCCATAAGAGCCCTTGGCATATCACTGCTAAATGTCGCTCAAAGAATTCGTTGGTGGCTGAAGTGAAAGCCTCTGAATCAGATGCGGGTTCTGACTCTGAGTCAGAACTAGAAAGGGGAAGACAGATCATTGACACGGAACCCTGTGCCACTATTGTTACCACCAAGCTCCAGCCTGATGAACCAGACGAGCCAGAAGAAGGAGAGCGCCTCTTCCATTCATAGATGTGGGTAAAAGGCACCCCGCTGCAGTTCATCGTTGATAGCGGTAGCTAGAAGAACCTCATCTCAATAGAGGTTGTCAAGTGGCTGGCCCTGCTGACAATGTCACACCCACAACCCTACACCATTGGATGGCTCCGCCAAGGAAGCGATCTCCACGTTAGCCAACAGTGTCGACTGTCATACGACATCAAGCCCTTCAAAGACGAGGTATTGTGTGATGTTTCTCCTCTCGAAATTTGTGAAGTTCTTTTGGGCCAACCTTATTTATGGAAACATCATGTTGTATATGAGTCTAGGACTCATAGTGTTATTATTACTTTGAACATGAAATTGTACAGGATACCCGAGGCAGTCCCACCTAGTGTTATTTCCTTGATCTATGCCAAGAAATGCAAGAAGGTCATCTCTCAGACGGGGAAGTTTGTCTTCTTCATGATTCACTCTCGGAATGAGCGAATGATCATAGCCACATCCAGGGTCTCTGTGGTTGATCTCTCCACACAGCAGAAGCAAGTAGATAAGGTCGTCGAAGAATACTCAGATATCTTCTCCTCACCCACTGGGGTACCTCTGCACTATCAAGTCAAGCACCCCATTGATCTGACCCCCGGAGCATTGTTGTCCAATGGGCCAGTCTATCACCGCTTTATGTTATAGAATGAGGAGATCAAGAAACATATCCAAGAACTACTCCACAAGGGGCACATCCGTCCCATCTCATTAACTTGCAGGAGCCCAATCGTGCTGGTACAGAAAAAAGATGGAACCTGGCGACTTTGCATTGATTACCTGGCCCCGAATAAAATCACAGTCAGAAACCGGTACCCAATTCCCCAAATTGACGACCTCATTGATCAAGTCACGGGGGACAAATACTTCAGTAAAATTGATCTAAGTATGTCTACCACCAAGTCTCGATCGAACAGACAGATGTATGGAATACCACCTTCAAGTCGAAGGAAGGCCTTTTTGAATGGTTGGTCATGCCCTTTGGTTTGAAAAATTCTCCAACCACTTTCATGAGGATGATGGACGATATCCTATGACCATTCAATAATACTTTTGTAGAGGTGTATATGGATGACATTCTCATTTACAAAAAGACTTGGGCAGAACACTTGCAACATACTCAGCAGGTTCTGCACACCCTGCGACAACACAACCTATACGCCAACTTGGAAAAATGCTCCTTCGGCATGGATAGGGTCCATTACCTGGGCTACATAATTGATCAACATGGAATACATGTGGATCCAGCCAAGATCCAAGTCATTCATGACTGGCCAGCCCCAACCACACTCACTGAACTTTAGAGCTTCTTGGGCCTTGCCAATTTCTACCATAGGTTTGTGTTGGGATTCTCCCATATTGCATGGGCCCTCATCCAAATAACCAGGGGTGGTGATAAGGAAAAATTTGTGTGGGGCCAGTCCCAACAACAAGCGTTCAATGATTTGAAGTAGCTCTTGTGCTCAGCCCCAATACTTTCACTACCAGACCTGCAACAACCCTTTGAGATCGAGACAGATGCTTCAGACTATGTTGTGGGCGTCGTTCTCACTCAGCACAGCCACTCCATGGCCTATCATAGTGAGACACTATCAAATGTTGTTCGTAAGTACCCTACTTATGACAAAGAAATGTACTCCATTGTACAAGCTTGCCTCCAGTGGAGACATTACATTCTTAGGAAGAATATAGTCATCCACACTGATCATAATCCACTGCAGTTCATGCAAACACAAGGAAAATTACAGAATGACCGCCATCAAAAGTGGTCCACATACATATAGCAATTCCACCTCAACATCAAGTATAAAATAGGAAGCACCAACCGCGTCGTTGATTGCCTCAGTAGACCACCAATCGTGGCACTCACCATGGTGCTAGACTCTTGCGGCCATGCGACCTCTGGATGGCCCCAAATATATGACACAGGCCCAAACTTTGCCACCACCTACCAAATGTTGGGTACACATGCATTTGTCGATAATTTTCATCTTTAGGATGGGTTGTTGTGTCGTCTGGGCCATATCTGCATTCCATCAAGTGAGCGAGTGAAGCTAATCTGGGAATCCCACTACAGTCTGAAACTTCGACAGGAGGTCAGCAAGTATATCAGGTCCTGCATTTCCTGCACTATTGCCAAACTGACCACTAAGAAACAGGGTATGTACACCCCTCTTCCTACTCTTGAAAGGCCATGGGAATCCATCTCAATGGACTACATGTCGGGCCTCCCATCCACCAAGTGGTGAAATGATTATGTTTTTTTTTGTTGTTGATCGCTTTTCTAAGATGGCGATTATGGTTGCCTGCAAGAAGAGCATCACAGCAAAATCCACTGCCAAGATCTTCTTTGAACGGGTCTAGGTACATTTTGGAATCCCACAAACCATTGTCTCAGATCGGGACAGTCGATTTCTCAACACATTTTGGTCGAGCCTCTGATCACTGCTGGACACCAAACTCACCAAATCCACGACCTTCCACCCCCAGACAGATGGCCAAACCGAGGTCGTAAATCGAATGATCGTCCATATCCTGTGCATGTATAATTCCAATAACCCTCACACATGGGATGAGAGACTTCCCTATGTCCATTATAGCTACAACCGAGCCCTGCATAGCTCAACCAGTCACAACCCCTTTCAGGTGGGGTTGGGATTCCAACCATTGGGTCCCATAGATGTTGCACTTCCCCTTGTGGTCACCTCGACCGACTCATCTCCTACTCCAACTGAAGCTGACAAAGCCACTCGGTTCATTGAACGGATCCATCACATCCGCCAATAGGTTCAGGATATCCTACAGAAGTCCAATGGCAAGCACAAGCAGTGCCATGATCAACATCGGGTGCCACATAAGTTTCAGGTGGGCGACAAAGTTTGGTTGCACTTGCAGAAAGAACGCCTTACAGGACCCCATCAGAAGCTTCGCCCACTCCGTTATGGGCCGTACACAATCACCAAGGTTGTGGGGGATAATTCTTTTGAGCTCAGCATTCCTCCTTTCCTTGGCCTGCACCTAGTGTTCAATGTGGACCTCCTTCGGCCTTATTTCCCACCATTATTAGACGCCTGAGATGTAGCAGAACAATTGACACCAATAGAGCTCAACCCTGTTAAGAACCAAATATCAATATATCATAGAAAAACCTCAGAAAAAGTACTCAACGCCTTGAAAAAGAGATAATTTCAGATGATAAGCCTCTTCGAGGGGGCAACCTCCTTTTACCCCACTTAAATGTTCAAGTACAAGATGATTCAAAATGAAAATGTCTCCTTG
>SNQJ01S0219341.1:0-15222 GCA_010110895.2 Picea sitchensis
AGCACATCTTCTTGTACTTTTAGGGTTGTTTTGAGGCCCTAAACATTGTTATTTTGGCTCAACAAAGTCATAATGTAGACGAAGTCAGAGTCTGATAACAAAATATGTAGTTATCTGAAATACCTTTCCAACGGGCTATCACGCGCCTAAAATGGAGGTCATATGCAAAAGTTATGACCCTAGGAAGTTGAGGTACCAAATTACACCAACTTAACCATATGGCCCACATGAATTTTGGTGTTTCACCTTCTAGGGTTAGGTTTTTGGATGTCTAGGGTTTTGGAATTCATGAGTAATATAAAAAGGGCCTATGGAGCCTCATTGTATTCCATTCTTCTCAGGAAGATGCGCGTAGCAGCCACATCTCTTCTCAGAGATATCTACCACCATTCGAGCAAGTTTCAGTTCTGCAGTTTTATAGTTTCATCCTATTTCATTATTTAATAGAAGATATTGTTGACTGAATATTTGTGTTATTCTTCCTATCTATACGTTTATTGTATTCAGTCTGTTAATCAGTTTGTTCCGCTCTTAAATCTGAATTAGTGCCTCAACCATTTCCTTCTTTTAAGGTGTCTTTCACCATTGCCAAGTGGACCCAAATGTGTAATACAATTAACTCAATCTACAACTAACTCTTCAACTCCCTCCAAGGCCTTCAGGAAAGGAGCATTCAACCCTTTGGGTCCACATTTTCACCAAAATGTGCATGATTTCCTATGGCATTCCAAGTCTCAAAGCACTTGGTGATTACAACCATGCCACTTGAACAATGCCCAAGGCACTCTTGCAATTCCTTGCACTTCACGGTCATGTCAATCCAACATCCATCCATCTTGGTGGGTCATGCCCAATCATACTAGGCACTATTGTCTAAAAACCAAGGCATTTGTACCCACAAATCAAGGAACTATTGCTAGTGCACCCACAAATAAAGGAAAACCTACATCCACTATCCTAGTCTTCATGCAACCTCTATAAAAAGTATCTTCATAAAAACTCTCATCTTATTTTTGTTCCTGTCGAATCACTTCTACAAAGCTTCTTTAACACTTAAGCATGCATTTCTATCCTACAAGACTTCCCAAGGAATGCATCATCTAAGATTGCAACCTTCCATCATAGCCTACTATGCCTGTCAATGACCATCTCAAAAAATGGGCAGGGGTGCCCATCATTGCCTTCAAAATGAGGGTCTCACATCCTCCCCCACTTAAAAGTGTTGTCACCCTTAGCAATGTCTCCAAGAACTCCAATATTATCTAAAGTCAATTGTCCAAAATTTTCCTTCAACAAATGCCACATCTATCCATGGTTGACTCCTTCAATCACTCTACAAGACTTTTACTAGAATCACCATGCAATTGTGCATTACTCAAACCACCATTCATGGATAAACCTCCAAACTTCATGGGTTAAGTAGCTAATTTAAATTTTCACCTACTCCATGGAAATTGCACCACTCCATGTCCATGCTAAACATAAGTGCCTCTTTCTTGAATTGCACTATGCATTATCTCCTTGATGCAAATTCAACCTTTTCCTACCCCTAAGTCACCTTTGCAACTCAAAGACTCCAACTTTCCTTGAACATCTCCCTATGTCTATTTGTCACACCTACACTCATCTTTATTTTTGGTTGCTTCTACCTTCAAAAGGATACAAGGTGACTATTGGACCACATCCCAACTCTTCATTGAACTTGGCACCCTAACAAATATGTCCTAGGCTCCATTTCTTTCTCCTAGGAGGTGAGCCACCTTGTGGCATCACATGAATGAAAAGAAGATGGAAAGTGGCTACCAAGGCCATCACTAGAAAATGTGCCAAACTACACTCCACCAACATATTTCCAAACTTCACTAATACATATGAATCAGTTGAAAGAGAACCATACCTCTATCTCAAATACATCAAGAGATACATGTTTGAACCAATTATATTGTCACCTTCAACCAACAATCTCTTGATCACTGGAGCACCCTCGTATCCTTCCTGCTCAAGTGCTCCCAATGAGTGCTCATTCTCCTCCTCAATCACTTCTTTCTAATGCCGATGAGCCTTTACCTTGTTAACTTGGTATACTATAAATTCCAAACTATGTAGGTCGAATATTCCCAGGTATCTTGTTGTTTCCTCCATGCAACTTCCCACCAATGCACATGTTTCCTTTGCCAAATATTCCAATGTCTTCATATTTCCACTTAGATATTGAATGACTTTCTTCTCCAAGAAAACACCCACCATTGTCAACCATTACAATGATTGACCATTTGTTCAGTAATGCTTGAATGTAACTAAGCCTTGTAAAGTCTTTCTCCTTATTAGCTATAGACTTGTGTTCTACTATATCACTCATGATGTGCAAGACACCAACTAAAAGGTTATCCACTTGATTCATGATGTACAACTTCTTCTTTAATAAAAACTCTTAGCAAAATGATATTTTCCAAAGATCCAACAAGTAATGATTTTTTCCAAATATCCAATATATCCATACCATTTACCATTTGGAGTTGATTGAACTCAAAAAAACTAGGACCACACCATGAAGCCCTAGATTGTGAATGTGGAAGGAGGCTTGTTTGATGCCAAATTTATAACCTTTTGTAGGAAGCTTTGAAGGGTTCCATACATTCATTTTCATTTCACACCCCCAACTTGGAAGCTTTGAAAGGTGCAAAGATTTACCAAGTTTTGCAAGAATTTCAAAACATCTATGAAGAATTTGTCTAAATCGATGAGAATCCCCTATGATATAGATTTCAAATGGTGTAATTTTCAATTGTTTTCTCTAAGTATTTGGTACAATTTTTCAATTATAGGAATGCTCATATTTATTTGATCTAATGTCTTATTTCTTTGCTCAATTTACTTCTTGTTGTGGTCAGTGCATAGTTGTGATGTTCCTTTTTTTCATTTTTGATGTCTCTTTTACTTGAAAAAACATCCCTATGGTTAGGGTGTTAGGTCCAACTTTGTAGTGTTCCTTAACCCTTAGAATTGAAACACATACTAGGTATTTATAGATTATAAATGAAGAAAACTAGAGACAAGACACAAATAAGATAAAATATGTGAAAGATACCCTTATATTAATGATTATCAGAAGGAAAAAAACAATGTTCACTTTCCTCTTAATGTGGGGTGACGTTTCACATGTGTTTCATTAAGAAAAAATTCCATAGCTTCCTAGCTGCTTAAATAGATTCTCAATAGAAAAACCCTAAATACTTATGGTCCTATCATTAATGAGTACCAACAACCTAGTGAACCTTATTAGATAAAGTGGGCCCTTTTATATTAAGCAAATATCCACTAATTATCTAGTGGACATTGTTCAAAGAAAATGGTTGAATAGATTAATTTATCAATTCCTAAGTACTCTAAAGTAGGGAGGTCATGGTAGGACCCTAACATACCCTCTCCCTTCAAAAGAAACAT
The DNA here is from genome assembly GCA_010110895.2 of Picea sitchensis. NCBI lineage: Eukaryota > Viridiplantae > Streptophyta > Pinopsida > Pinales > Pinaceae > Picea > Picea sitchensis. The sequence continues at coordinate 3,445 of SNQJ01S0219341.1, forward strand.
TCTCCTCAAGGCTAGAGACAAGGAAATTGTTGTAGAATTTCTACTAGTTCTTGAATGACATCTTCTAGTTGCATACACTGGATCGATACTTTGTAGACCATGCACTAGTGCAATTGAGACTCTCAAGTAGCTAATACTACTTTTGTCTAGAGCCAAATATACCCTTCTTCATCATGATTTGGAAATCTAGTTTTCACCGTATAATTTGATCAGACTACCTTCATTAAACAAGACACGTGAAGGATTAGATGAATATTTGAATGAGTTAGAAGAGACAATTTGCTGGAAACTTCTCTCATGCACTACATAATTTGATAAGGTTGCTAAAATTTTACTGCTATATTTTGTTGGATTTTATTTTTTAGGGATGTTTGTTTATAGGGTTGAAGGTGAAGAAAAAATTGATCCCCCTATGCAAAAGAATGCAATTAGTGGTGTTGGTCATGTTGTTGTTGAATTCTAATTGTTCTTAGGTGTGCGGTGAATGGCTTGTCTAGTGCGAAGTGTATTGTTTATTACATGAACCCTGGATGTGCCTGGTTAATAGGAAGCCACTGGAAAGCATGTTTTTCCATAGATAGCTTCATGTGGGGTCATTTTAATATCTCCATGATAAGTTTTATTATAAAACCATTCTTCAAGGGGTAGCCATTGTTCCCATTGGTGTTTCTTTTTAGAAGCGAAGCATTGCAAATAGATTTCTAAGCACTTAGTTGGCCACTTCTATTTGGACATTGATTTATGGATGATATATGGTGCTCATTTTAAATTGGTTAACCTAAAGTTTGAATAGTTCCTTCCAAAATTCACTAGTGAATGTGGGATCTAGATAAAACAAATGGAAGTGAGCATGCTATGTAACTTGAAAATTTGATCCAAGAAAACTTGGGCCACTAAAGAAAGTGTAAATGGGTGCGATAAAGAAAAAAAATGAGAATATCTGGAAAGGCAATTGATGATCACCACCATGATGATTGATTTGTTACCAACTTTGGGAAGACTCATTATATATATATCAATACAAATATTTGTTGGGATTAGTAGTGGGTGCAATGCCTTAAGTGTCTTCATTGTCTCACCCTTGTTTCTTTGACAAGTATCACAAGCCATTACAAAATCTTGGATGTCTATTTTCATTCCTTTCCAAAAGAAGGAGCGCTTAACTTACTCATAGGTTTTATGAAAGCCAAAGTGACCCACATTAGGTGATGCATGGAACTCCTCTAAAACCTTTTGTTTTAATGCATAAATTTTTACTAGAATAATGTGCCCTTTATACTTCAAGGTATCTTTCTTCCACATATAACATTTAAGAGCCTTCATATCTTCCTAAATACTTTGGATGAGTTGATCAAAGTGTCGTTTTATATACATTCTTAATGGGTTTCACCGAGCCATTCTAGAATAGGTTAGGATAAGGAAAATAGGGATACTACTTCCTTATATTTCCTTGATAGGGCATCAACCACCATATTTTATTTACCTTTCTTTTATATGACCTCATAATCATACACAAGAATTTTAGTGACACACTTGACCTTATTTTGTAATGATAATCTATATTCTAGAAAATACTTCAGACTATGATGTTTATTATTGATCTACAAATGCCTCCCATTGATATATGGGTGTTAAGTCTCAATTACAAGAAGGATGGCCATCATCTCTTTCTCATAGTTATATTTTCCCAATTTACGATCACTCAACTGCTTACTAGTGAAGGCCAATGAATTCCCTTCTTGCATTAGAATCACACCAAGACCTTCACTTTAGGCATCACATTCCAAGAAAAATGTCTTAGTGAAATCAGACACTACAAATATTGGAGTAGTGCACATGGTGTTGTTTAAGGTTGAGAAGGCATGTTCAATAACTTCACTCCATAGAAATGAATTTTTATTTAATAGGGTTGTTAAGGGATAAATATTTTTTCCACATTTTTTTACAAACTTCCAACAGTAGCTTGCAAGTCCTAAGAACCCTTGCAATCTCTTCATGGTCTTGGGGTGCGGCCAAATTTCATATGTTATCACCAAAAAATTGATCACCGAGACCAAATTTCTAGGATTACCAAAATACACCATGCATAGTATGAGTATCCCATGTTTACAACCACTTTCACGTCATTTTCCCCTAAAATAACCTAGGAAACCATTTTTCCTAAAGTTATTTTCATTTAATAAAGTTATAAAATAGTTTTTATGACTTTTTCCCTCTTGAAATCAGTAAAAAAAGGTAAAATAAAAAAGTAATGGTTAAAATCGATTTGGTCAGATAATAATATTTTATTATATTGACCCCATCAAGGATAACCACTATTTTTCTTATAAATTCATAGGCTTCCTCCATTGTCAATATCCATCAGAAAGTAATGAAGTGTTGCCGAAATTTCCCTAAACATTTTTCCACATTTCACCATCACTTTTAGCCACAAAAGAGAGGAGCTATAACCTATAGCTACACACTCAGGAATGAAAAGGACCCTCCCATGGAGTGTTCAACCAAGGATCCAAGTCTTCAAAGATTCTTCTCCAAAGGTGTTATTGTATTTCTTTCCATTGGGTATATAGTTCATTCACATTCTTTAGATCTATCTATCTCATTTTTGTAGTTGTCATTTTATTTATTTTCATGATATATTATGGTTTATAGGAATGTGGATGTATAATTTAGGTAGGTTTTATATGTTTTCTATCCATTTTTGTCTGTGATCTAGAACAAACTCTAAATTTATAGGTTTTCTTACCCTTGCAACAAATTTGCACCAACAGAATGGCAAGTCCACTGGGGATATGAGACAATCTCAAGATACTTCGTTGTGGATGTGTGGTAAATGGTTTATTTTTCCATTTTTATCTTTTTTCCATGAGTTTTTCAAGGGTTTCCAATATTTTGTGATGTTTTGTTCATATTTATAGGTTATAGGAGCAAGAAACCCTAGAACCAACAAACTTTTTATGGGAAACAAAAGCATTGACCAATGCATCTTTTGGGCATGTTCCTACCACTGGTCAACATGGATTTTTGGGCCTGTTTATGCCACTAATCAATACACTTTTAGGGATTTTTTCTTCCATTGGTCAATTGTTATAGACCATTTTTTCACACCTAGCCAAGTGTCGCAAGTGTCACATTTCACTTTTCTAAGTGTCACAATTGTGACATCTCACCTTGCAAGTGTCACAACTGAAATGGGTTGATATCATGGTGTAAGTGTCATACTTTTCTAAGTATTATGACCTTGACACCATGTAAAAATCACATGTCATGATCCCTAGTGAAGTTAGAGGAGAAAAACCATCATTTGGAGGTCAAAAACCCACCTTTCCCTTTGTCTTTCTAGCCTTGTTTGACCAAAGATGCCCCCCTACCCACTCTGTGGGAGTGCACCTCTTCCTTTCCCAATTCAAAGGGGGCATCTAGGATGCCCTGTTTTCCTCTTGGGGGGAGTGTCCCTGCAAATAATTAAAAATACCATGGATCTAGGGATGGTTTCAAGAAGGATCTAGGTGATTCTTGGGTTTTTCTTCTTGTTTCCACTCAGATTTAGTTCAACCATATTGAGAGAGGTCATAAACATAAGGATAACATGAATATTAGACAAATATTACCCTATCCCCCTTATCCTCAACTAAATTCCCTAATTACTCTAAGTAGTTAGACCTTCCTGATCATATATAACCAGGGTTATTTAGAGTGAGAAGGGGGAGAAGCAAAATATGATAACAAGGTTTTGATCTTGAAATTAAGGATATCAACGTTCTCTTTCTTATAAGGTGTGTATTTGAGGACTGAATTTTTGGAGACTTGGAGGGACTGCAACACATATCATGTTGTAAGTTTCATGTTTCCAATTTAATGATAACTTGGCCTATTTCTCATATCCACTTTGTTCAGTTCTTGTTTGGTATTTATATCCTTGTTTGTTAGATAGGATTGTTGTTATCTAACATTGGATAATAATAGGAAGAGGAATTGATTAATTTTGCAGGTTAAGCTCACGGGCAATGTTGGGCATAGGGGCAGACCCAGGGTTTAACGCTTAACAACGCACCAACAAAACCCTAACTACCGACCCTTTAGGAAACACTTGTGAAACAAGCAAAGTATCACCCGAGGTAGAAGCAGGGGGGGTTACATGACACATGTGTCTTTAACCAAGCTAGGACATAGATCTGTGATAATAACACTTCACATAGTACTCTATTAACACTTAAAAGGAGATATGCATTAGTTTCCAAACTTTATTAGCATCACAAAACATACCCAAGTATAGATTGGCACAGTAATACTAAAGATTAATCACTTCAACCACTTAGCACATAACATTGAGTTAGATCTAATCATTCAACTATCTTTAACACAAATAAAGCACTAAGAATTAACAGATCTATCTATCATACATAATAAGCAAAGCACTGAGCAGATTCATAGCATAAACAACACAATACAAAGAAAACCAAGGAATCAAGATATACGTGGTTCACCCCAGTGTGGGGATACATCCACCAACTCCTTCGTCTTCTTTAATATTCTTCAATCTCTTACATTCAATGACTCATGTGCACTAAGCCACAGAATCGAGCTTCGCATAGGACATGAGATCCACGCACTGAGCACCAGATCCTCCTTCTAACTAGGTCAAGGCACCAAGACAATTTTTCTATCGAGCACAAAACCTTAATACATACACATTCTGTTGCACAAAGTAGCTCAAAACTACTTCAACTTAGCCACATGCTTCCCCCCTCCTTCTACAATACATTCTTACTTATTTATAGTCTTACAATAAGGCCTAATCATGGGTAAACCCCATGGGCTGAAATCCCATAACCCATTACAAAAACCCTATTAAACCCCTTACTAGGTCCACATAGCCCGCAAAATCAGTGATATCCGCGATCTCAACTTTGTCTGGGCGCTCTATCTTCGACCAGCCTGTGAAGTCCAAAAGTGGTCCAAACCTGATGAAGGTTTCTTTAAAACTTGGTCGAGGGCCAACAGACCCCCAAAACTCACATGTGACTTGTTCTGAGTCACTCAGGTCTGGGCAATGTTGCTTTTAAGGCTTCGAGCTTCACTCGAGTTACTTCGACTTGCTTCTTTGCTTGAGCCTCTTGCTCAGTGAGCTTCTGGATTGTTTGCTCTGTAATAGACCTTTCTAGGCATTGTTCCACTACTGAAACCACTTGGTCCAATTGCGAGCATTGTCCCTTAATTTCTTCGAACACCTTGCAGGATTCATCCTGCACAGGTTGTAGCTTATGCACAACTTTCATTACCCTTCCCTGGATGACAGTAATTTGTTGTTGCATTGTGTGTTTCTCTTTAGATATCTTCATTCTTTCAACTGTGGTGAATAGCTTCATCTGCACCTGCATGGAGAATTCTTGCTGATGCACCTCCTGTAACTACACTTCTAGTTTCCTTAGCTCTGGATCTTCTGCAAGGCGTTCATATGTCTGCACGCTTCTATCGCTCAACTGTTTGCACTTTGAGGTGAGGGCTCTGATCCTTACTACTTTGTTCTTAGCATATTCCTCCCTTTGATCACGCACCTCCTGTGGAGTTCTCGGTACTACTTGAGCCTCCAACTCTGCTATCCTCTCTTGAAGCTCCTGGATGGTATCAACAAGCTTCACCACTTGAGCCTCAACTGACTCTTGTTCCTCATGTGCCAAGCCTAGCATATAGTGACATGCTTTACTCACTACCTCTTTGACTGCAGCCTATTCTGCAAGCAAATGCTCCTTTTCTCTCTGTACCTAGGCTTTTTCCTCCTCAAGCATCGCCCAAAAATCTTCTCTCTCACTTTCATAGGTGGTTATAATGTAGCGCACTACTTGTAGTTGTTCTAGGGCTTCATCTTTCTCTTGTTTCAAGGATTCTGCAGCCTTATCCTTCTCTTCCTGGATTCTTTGAAGTCGAGATTTCGTAACATCTGCAAGTATTCTTAATTGGGATGGTTCATCCCCCAATTCTTTAATCTGCGATGAGGAAGGTGAAGTAGGTACTGCGCGGACCAAATGAATAGCTTGTTGTACATCATTTAGTTACTTCTTGATCCTTCCATACAACGCCTCCCGCTTCACTCAATATCCCTACAAGATATCCTTGGAAGTGTCCTCCATAGCTCTGTGGATTAAACTGATATCATCCTCCATGAACGTGGCCTCTAACCGGGGCTTATTGGCACGCGTCTTCTTTCTTTCTGAAGATTTCTGCAAAGAACCTTCCTCTTCTGCGGTGTTACTGTTTCAGTAGGGGGATATTTCAATGGTGTAGCTTCGCTCCTCCTTTCTAATCCCCTCCTCATTTTTCATTTTCTTCATCTCCTCCTCCTCCTAGCGAGCCAGATCCATTTTCTTCAGAGGTTTTGTCCTCCTCATCGGTCTCTATATCCTGGAATTTGTCCTACTTATTTTTCTTCTTTGTCCCACTGGACTGTTTGACAAGCTCAACTTGGGTGACCATGGGGCTGACTATGGTGTTAGTATCAGAGAGTTCGGCATCAACAATAGGTACAAGGAACTCCTCCGACCATTCTTTTGTGATCTACTCCATGTCTTCATTTGCTAACTTGTAATATAACTGTAACTCATCCTTGTTCTCATCTTTGCGCGTAGTGATATAGATGAAATGCAGATCTGCGCGAAACTTGGCTATGGGTCGGTATTAGTTTAAGGTGCATGGTGTCATGCGTGGAAATGACTCAATGAAAACCTTCAGTTTTTGATAGTATGCATGAAACACAACATTTGGCTGCCACTGTTTCATCATGTCGTTAGTGTACCATTAGGTGTAAAACCTAGTGGCCAATGACTCTGATGGTTCGACCTCCGGGAAGGTGGCTCCTTTAGGCATTTTCCAAGTGACAAATTCTATCAAAATGATCAACCAACTGAAGTGGAATTTGTATCCCAAATCCCGAGCTTCAAGAAAATCCTTCTCTAGTTCATTGACGAGGTAACTCGCCCAATTCATCTGCATGCCCTCCACATATTTTCCTGCGAGGTCCACCATGAACCGGGTGACCTGTGTGGGGTGATTCTTTCTTACGAGCTTGCCAACTATGAGTTGGAAAGTGATTCACATTGCGCCATCCTGTATAGAGGCTACCTTGTAGCCTTTCTTTCCTTTTTCAACTTCATCGTAAGATTCCTTGATGTGTTGTGCCAGGGAGTGGTCAGAGGCATTCCTTGGATAAAACTATTGAGGGTCAGGTCCCTTCATGCTTAATCCTGTAATATGGTGGATCAACGTCGGATCCACAGTAATCCTTTGGTCGAGCCACAAGTATCCTCGATGATAGAATGACAAGAGGAGTTTAACACAAGTGTTAACCTCCTGGTGATGACCAAAATGGGGAATCTTCGTCACATTTAACATAGTGGATTGTGCCAGTCACTTAATTTATGGCTGGGAGACAAGGCAAGGATTCTTCCCATTTGACTTCATCAAGTATCAGTGGGGAGATAACATAGCATAGTTCTTCTTGTCCCCTAGGTTGAAGTCGTTGTTCTTCAGTAGCGGGATCTGTCCCAAATGGCTCCCTACTACCCGTATTCCATTCAAAATGTACGTGGTGAACAAAGTGTACTCATAATCTCGTGGGGTGATGTCACGATTAATTGCGCCAATCAAAGGTGGAATGTACTAGGGTAGGATCGACGGGATCTGCTTCACATTAGCGAGATTTCCACGATGCTTACTTTGTTGCTCAGTTTCGGGGTCGACACGGCCAAAAAGTCATCTAGTCGAAGGGGAAGCCTACATCCCCCTAGTAGATGATACCTGGACACCTTCAGATAATGGTTTGTCACCCATTATCTTCTTGAGGACCTCCTAGACAAAACTTTCTGATTCGGTAGATTTGCCCGACATTCTCACTTTTAAAATTGGGGTAGGTGAACGGGTAGGTAGGGTAGACAAATGGATGGAGAGGTCTTAGCTTCAGATAACACAACTCGACACTTAGACAATTATCTTTTAGCTCAGTCAATCATGGGTGGCAAAAAGTGGTCCCGGTGCTGCGTCTGACAAGTTAAATAAGCGGGCCCTCGTAACATATTCTTCCAATGGGAAGGAATGCTTCCATCAATGTGAATTTATCCATTATGGCGTGGTCTCAATGTTCCAAGAGAAATCCGTCCACCCATAAAATCATTTCCTAGCCGTTCTGGAGCATCGTTCTAACGGTCGGGGCACCTCCAACAGTCATATAGCCTTGCCAGGGTGAAGTCCCATTTTGTGCGATCCTGCTATTTCGGTGAGGTTCAAATCATGTGAACCTGTCTCCTGTGAGGTTCCAGTCTGTGAAGTATTCCATTTGGTCTTTGTAGCTTCCTGTAGCTTTTCCATCTTAGCTTTCTTTTTACTGAGTTTCCTTGCCTTCTTTCCTGTGATCTGAGTCTCTCTAACTGTTTCTGGATTCCTCTTTCCATTCTTATTCTTATATTTTCCTAGCGTAGTGACTTCACACTGATGTTGTTCCCTTAAAAGGTATGATGTAATATCCCTCCTATTAATACTTCCTAGGTGGATATACTTATTTCTTTCATAGATAGGTCCTTCAAATATTTTTGCATTCTTTCAACCTTGACAACTAATTCTCTTGCCTTATGTTGATTCAACTTATCCTCTCGTTCTTCTATTAGTCGATCTATTTTTCTAGCTATGAAATCCCTTAGTTCTTTCTTTTTCTTTTTTGTAGCTTCTTCCTCTGTTATTCTTCTAATACGATCCTTCTCAATCCAAGTCTTACCTAGAAAAAGTGTGAAAGGGGCATTGTTCTCAAAAAACTTAATGACATCAAATTCCTTTTTAGTCGATGTTCCATGAAAAATAATAGGTACATTAGTAACTCTTCCACATAAGGTTATCATATTACCCTTGAACAATCCTATCCTTCCCAATGAAGGTACCATAGTAGGATTTCCCAAAATTTCCCAAGTGCCTTCTGTCATAATATTCACTTGTGTTTCCTCATCCAAGACACAGTCTATGTCGAAGTCTTCTATTCTTTCACTTATGCACTGTTTTACTTTCAAGATCTCTGGTAAACTGACATCTTTGTGAGCATCCATCGTTTCTTTCAACTGTAATAACATAGTCTGAGATTTCTCTGATTCTTTCTCTTTAGGATTCTCTAACATGCCCTTAGTCTCTTGACTTCCTTCATAGTTTTCTTGTCTCATGTTCATTCGTTTGACTTTAGCAATCATCCTTGGACAATCCTCAACCTCACGAGCAACAGTCTTACAACAAAGAAAAATAGGACCTGTACCAGGGCATTCCTTAGAAATATGTCTCGGTCTTCTGCAGTTATAACACAAAATTAATCCTCTTTTCCTTTTAAATGTTCCCCAACTTCTACTATACTATGCACTAGGATCACAGTGCTGGACCTGCATTCTGCAAAAATTCTTTCTAGGTTCCTGCATCCACTTATTAGTCCAACAAATATTTCTATGCATAGGAATGACATATCTTTCTTTATTTACATTGAATTTACTCAAATCAACTCTTTCTTCCAACTATGCCCTAGCCTTCAGATTAGAACATAATCTATTAAATGTACCTAAATTCATGCTTTTGAAACAAAAATTTCCACTTATCTTATTCTTATCAAAGCACAAAGCTTTACCTCTTTTCGGATCTTACCTCTTTTCTTCATATCATACTTCTTTCTTAGCACAAAGCTTCACAAGTCAAGTAGAGTACTTCGCACTTCAACAACAAATCTACGCACATAGCTTCTCTTTTCTTTACTTCAGTTCCCAACAATCACAGTTTTGAGGTCCCAACAATAGAACCATTTGTTGGGTACATGGGGAGACCTAGGGTTCAACGCTTAACAACCCACCAAAAAAAACCTAACTACCGACCCTTTAGGCAACACCTGTGAAGCAGGCGAAGTCTCACCCGAGGTAGAAGCAGGGGGGTTACAGGACACAAGTGTCTATAACCAAGCTGGGACATAGATCTGTGATAATAACACTTCGTAGAGTACTCTATTAACACTTAAAAGGTGATATGCATTAGTTTCCAAACTTTATTAGCATCACAGAACATACCCAAAGATATATCGACGCAGTAACACTAAAGATTAAGCACTTCAACCACTTAACACAAAGCACTTAGTTAGATCTAATCATCCAATTATCCTTAACACAAATAAAACACTAATCATTAACAAATATATCTATCATACATAATAATAAAATCACTGAGAAGATTCATAACATAAACAACATAGTACAAATAAAACCAAGGACACAAGATATACATGGTTCACCCCAGTGTGGGGCTACTTCCACCAACTTCTTTGTCTTCTTTATTATTCTTCAGTCTCTTACATTCAATGAATCCTGTGCACTAAGCCATAGAGTCGAGCTTCACATAGGACATGAGATCTGCACACTGAGCACCAGATCCTCCTTCCAACTAGGTCAAGCCACCAAGCCAACTTCTCTATCAAGCACAAAACCTTAATACATACACATTCTGTTGCACAGAGAAACTCAAAACTACTTGCACTTAGCCACACGCTTCCCCCCTCCTTCTACAATACATTCTTACTTATTTATACTTTTACAATAAGGATTAATCATGGGTAAACCCCATGGGCCGACATCCCATAACCCATTACAAAAACCCTATAAAACCCCTTATTGGGTCCACATATCCCACAAAATCATTGAGATCTACGATCGCAACTCTTTCTGGACACTCTATCTTCGACCAGCCTGTCGAAGTCCAAAAGTGGTCCAAACCTGACCAAGGTTTCCTTAAAACTTGGTCGAGCACCAACATGAAAGCACTCAGATTTGGAGCTCAACTGCTAAAGGCCACAGGGACAACCTACAGAGATGGGTACAAAAATCCTTTCTCTCTTTCTCCTCTTAACCTATAAAACAAGAACATAAGACAATTAGATTAGAGTATAGGGAAACATTTTTTTCAACTATCTCAATCGGAGGGAACTTGGTTGAGGGGAAATTCATATGTCTGCAAGAGTATTTTTTCCACCACATCAATGTACTTTTTGACCCTTTTCCGACCACTAGTCAATGAACTTTCCAGGTACCTTTCTACACTCATCATTTTTTGAATTTTAGTACGTTTCCAGTGATTTGTTAGGTTGTTTTAGCTGTTTTTTAGGGAATCACTACAAGGAGAAAACCTTCTTGTGGAGATTTTTACAGAACCTCCCCCAAGAAAATATTTCTTAGTTGTTTATAGTGGAGGCAGGTGGCTGAAGGTTTTTTTGAAGGTTTTTTCTTCAGTGCACCTTTTAGGAATATACGCACTAGTGTGCATATAAACATACCACATCGATACTAAAATGTTAAAATGCATTGTCATTGTTTTGTTGGATAGTTGGTTTTTATTGACGTTGTTGGATAGTTGGTTGTCATTGATGTCAATAGAAGTGGTTTTCATTGATGTCGACAAATGTGATGGGTCAATTTAAAGAAGTCTCCAAAGTGGTCCCTTTATGGCATAACTTTAAGCATGGCCCTCATGGGAAGACACTTTGATGAAGTCTACAAGAAACCCAGAGGTGTGTTCATGAATCCCGAAGTTGTTTGAGGAATAAGGACATGAAGGAGAATGTAAATGTAGGTAACACACTCATAGATGGATATTCATCATCATGCCATTTCAAACGGTAGGTGGAACATCATGTAGCTCCTCACAATTGATGAGTTATGAGGTCATGAAGTTGGAAGCCCCAAAGAATGGTTAAGAAGCCCATAAACATGTTGAAATATT
>SNQJ01S0219344.1:1411-15221 GCA_010110895.2 Picea sitchensis
ACGTTATCTCCATCCATATCATCATTAATAACTTGATCAACAACTTCAATATTCTGATCTCGAAGTTCATCACCGTGTAAAGGAGTATTTCTGCTAGTACTTGGAAAATAACTCTCTGGAGGTCGACATTTTGGGGGTTGTTGGAGCCGCCTTTCTCAACTGGTTTAAATGTAATTCTTGAAATCAAAGGTTGGCCTTTAAGTTGTCTTTTAATTCATGACCTTTACCCACTGAAAATCTTAGTAATCCTGATATACGAAGTGGCGATGGTCGTTGTACTCCTAAGCCATTGCCTTTTTACCGCTAAATGAGATTTTTCACTTTTATATACCTCGGGATATCGCGCTTCGGGAGTTACAAGTCACACAGTTTCCAAGCCCCGATGTGCAAAGTCACAAAACAACCTTGAAATCTTACCCAGGTTAGTGCCGAGAGTAAAGTTCCTTAAACCTTAGTTAAGTGCTGCTGAGATTTCACGTCTCGGCGATCGCTCTCCCCAAAAATCTTACCGTCATAACTCTGATAGGCGAAGTTGTGAGATAGTTTCAAAAGTCACCCGAGTTAGTGTCAGGGGTAAGTCATTTTAAACCATAGTAAACAATGTCGGGGTTTCACGACTCGACATTCACTCTTCCAAGAAACTATACCTTCATAGCCCCAAGTCGTGAAATGACGATATTAATTAAACACTAATTAATTAAACACTTAATCCGGATCACGTTTTTGCTTAACTAGAATGTGTCATCGCGATCTCAGGTTTTAGGGGCTCGAATGATAGGAGTGAAATATCCTAATATGGCGAACGCCGAAAAGGGTGATTAAAGTTTAAAGAAAACCTAATTAAAGAAGCTAAGCCAGATTAATCAGTGCATTAATACAAATATTAACACACACCATCTACGGGTTAAATTTAAATGTTTTTTGCGCTAACTTGTGTCACGACCCATCAAAATTTATGGCATTTATTTGAAATGAGGTGAAGTGATAGGTAAAGATATTGTTTTTATTGCTAAATCTTTCTGAAAAAATGATTTGACCGTTCTGTTCATAAGGACGTCAGGGTTTTAAATGGTCAAGATATAGAGTTCTTTCTCTCATTGTTTCAAATTTCATTTATATCTTGCGCAAATAAGCTTTTCTCACTAGGCTAATTTCTGTATGTATACACATTTTACTATAGGAGAGCTAAGTCAGAGTCCTCTATCATGTCTCCATGAAAAGTTTCCAAGGTGATTGTTGAGAATTTAGGGCAAGGCTCATATACTATTTCCGATACTTTACCCTGAAGTATTGATTCTATTAGAACCTAGTCATACATCTCCAAGGTTCTTCAGTCTGAATTGGTGAACTGTTCAGATGATTCCAGTGATAATGAGAAGGATGATTTGGCCACCAAATACAAAATCGTCGTTCAAGCAGAGATGCATAAGATAGCGGCCATGCCACGACTCCTTCCCTATTATGATATGATCCGATGGGCACTAGATCATGTGGATATCCCGACCAGAAATATTATTAGCGAGCAGAAGGTGACCATTGGGACCTTCAGACCAGAACATTTGCAGGTGATGTACCAATTGTCACCCACACCAAACTTCTCACACAATGCCGAGTTTCTGGAAGGTTTTAAGCGGAAAGAATGCGAGCAATTCGACAGAAGCTTGTCTAATCTGATCAAGGATTGGGTCTCACACCCCGCAAAGTTCAGGGCAGACGGTAACAAAGTTTATTCAATCTCTTCCTTGGAACTCCAATTCAAATATATAACAATGATGACCTGTAGGTTGTATGGGAAGGAGGACACCACACATTGTTTTCTCCCGTGGGTGCCTCTCATTCATACAGTCGTTGAAGGATGTTCCTTCGACTGGGACAAATTGTTTTCAGACAGTTTAACTAGCCAAATTACCGAATATCAGATGCAGAGGGAGAATGGGAAGGCCGCTTCATTTTTTATGTCCGCCTACATCATGGATGTTGTTTGTTTCATGACGCCTTTCCCTCTAATGAGTTGGAGCTGGACTCCATCTGAGGATGAGCCTATCCATGTATACCACTCAAAACTTTGGGAAAATAAGGCCACATAATTCATATACAAAATTTTCAATTGGGTAATGGTACCAATGCATGTCTCCATCTCCGGTAACCCACTGCTTAGGATTTCAAATAACATCGCCACCAACTTGAGCAATGTGGCCGCTTGGTACGTAGAGGCAAAATTTTCATACATCAGGGTTTTTGGCACCTCTGTTTCCCCCTATGCTCTACCATTATTCATACGAGATAGGATGGTTTGTTGTGAAATCACTAGGCAAACTGTGATTGGTGGCATAAGCAGAGAGCTTAAATGATTTTCGAAGAAGGTATGGCCACCCTTTCCCATTCATTTGAATACATATTTTTTATTATATTTCAGACACACAAAATCCGAGGCAATGACTTTGGAGGATATTAAATTGGTCCACATTGAGTTCAAGAAGCACGACCCACCCAAAATCGTGGGAAATCACATGGCGAGTTGTGGCCTTAAAAGGTATGAACATGAAAATTCGCCTCATGACGACATCTTCCAAGGGGCGATATCCTATGCCGAGGTCCTAAGTCAGATTCAAACCCTGTCACCCGAGGAGATGGTTGATTTCTTCAAATTTTAGGAACACCGACGGAGGTACCTTCCCCCAGTCTTATAGGGTAAGAACCTGTCGACTGCATATGTATAGCAAATGGAAGCCAAGGGCTCCAAATATTCAGGACCTGACCAAGAGGAACACCAGGAAAATAAGAAGCAAACTGAGGGCCCGAAACAGGAAGCCGAGATCCCCAACCCTCCAATCAAACCAACCTCGATTGTTACCCCGGGGAAATCATCCAAGCAGATAGACAACCCCATTGTTTTTGTTACTCCCCTACAGTCCACAAAGGGGATCCCAGACACAAGATGGATTTTTGGCGAAGAACTAATGCCCATAACTGTGGAAGAGTTGCCTTCGAACAAATTTTTCTTCGATAAGAAGAGAAAGGCCGTTGTGAAACAATAACTTTATCAAGAAGCAGGCATGGTAGCCAAGAAATTTAAAATCTTTTCTGATGGGAGAGACATGAAAAAAGAGGAATTTGCAACTCAGATGGCAGAGACGTTGGGGGATTTTTCTACAACCAACCAATATTCTATTGAGTCCCTAAAAGAACAGTTAAAGAGGAAAAACTGCTTGATCAAAACTTTGGAGGCTAAGCTAGCTACAATAGAGGCAGCTGCCAGAGATTAGGTGAACATAGGTATAGAGAAAGCTAGAGTAGCTGATCAAAAGGAAATTGAACGACTCAAATCTGATCTCGAAAAAACACAGCAGGCGGACCAGACCAACCAATCATAGATAAGCCAGCAAGAGGAATTGATAGGTCAATTACAGGCCAAATTAAATTTCGCCAAAAGCCAGGTGATAGATATTGGGATATTCCAATCCCAAGCCATGGAAATTCGAAAAAGAGTGTCAGCAACTCAACAAGATTTACTTGCTAAAGTGGAGACCATTCAAAACCTATGCCAAATCATTGATCAAGTACTAGAAGACATCTTCTTGAGAGAAAGAGAAGATAGGGTAGCTCGGGTCATTTTCCAAGAGGTTGTTATAGCCACGACGAAAAAGGAAATGGGCAGTAGTTCCAAGCTCTCCATCCCAGAGCAGACCAGAGGTAACATCTTACTGAAGGCATGGGAATGAAATATATCAGAGAGAAGAGAGCGAGCTAAAGAGGTAAGAAACTTTTGTGAAGAAACCCTCGAGGTGATAGATGAAAGTTTTTTGGGTCTTGATAGTGAAAGCAACACTGGGACACTGTGCGAGGTGGATATAGCCAAGCACCTGCTCAACATAAAGGAGAATGAGGAAAGAGCGTAGGCTGAAATAACATAGGTAACCCAGACAGATATAATCCAAGTGGATAAGTGGCTAATAAAGCCAAGTGTATTTTTATGTTCTATCACCACTAAATACCGACAAGTAGGAGGAAGGTTTCCATAGTTAGAGAAGGATTGTTACACCTTAGAGGCAAACAACAAAGTGGAACCTTCCAGGTTGATAACCCAGTCGGTGGAGAGGTGCGTCACTTGCACACAGCAGGCGAAGGGGCAGTTTTCGGGTAACAAATAATGACATGTGTTTGCCTTCAATTTTTAGAAACCAAAGTTTAAATAAAGGAAGGTGCTCCATCCGCCCAAAAGAGGACAAAGACAAATAATTGAAATGAAGAAATCTCCTTTTTGTAACTGAAAAAACTCCTGGAACGATTGAGATTCTAGCATGTAGAAGTTTGTATAAATACCAAATTAGAAGAAAGAAAATAGGCTGGACCTTTTTGGTCGATTGTAATAGAGACTCTCTCCTTTTGGAAATTAATACAAAGCAATCCGAAGACTCCTGATTCCGTCAAGATTGTGTTAAGTGTTTGTTTCCTCTGTGATTTCATATTCAATTTTAGTTCACATATATATGTCTGATGAATGTTTCACTGCAATTTAGTAAAACCTCTACCATGGTGATAAATTTTTAGTTGTCTATATCGTTTACAACTTTTCCTCTGTATTGGCTATTAGCAAGTACAAGACTTGTGAACTCTTTAGATCTTCATATTTTATGCTTCGTCAAATTTCTTCTCATCTTTTTCTTCTTCTGTTTACAGGGTGAGATTCTCCCTTGATAGGAGCCTCGTATTATAGACAGCTTAATGTTTTTCTCACATTTCACAGACCATTTATTTAAAATATAACTCAGTTACAGGAAAAGGCCTTTGGTTTGAACTTTATCTTCAATATCGGATTCAAAATTTCTCTTTTATATGATCAAATTGATACAACATCAAAAACCTCGAACTCTCCTTTAATTTTCCTGTTCCTCTATGACTGTCCTCGTTGCAAGACATCCTAATATTGAACCCGGCTTGTCGGACCAAATCCATATCGCTTTTAAACTTTTCGATACAATATTTAAAACAACCACCACCCGGGTAGAACTTGAACATTCATGGGCCGCGATTGAACGAGATATAAGCATCCAGGAACAGTTGGAAGTGAGACAACAACAACCTGGAAATCAACCTTAGCTTCCTTTCTTGAAGGATGATTCTTCCCCTTTTTTTATCCTTTACTCACTTTCAGATGCCTAGAAACTGTACTTTATAAGCCTTAAGTACATACTCTAGAACAACATATTTCTAGTGTCGTTGCCAGGGATGAAGTTACGAAACCTTTTCCTTGGAAAGAATGACACTTTTGCAAGTTTCGCCCTTTGATAGTGAACAAAGAGTGAACAAATTCTAAAGGATTGTATTATCTTTCACTTGACGACTCCACGTTTAAATAAGCTGGCATCCGGTCAAAGGAACACCAGACAAAACCTGGAGGGTAAACAGACCACGCATGTTTCCGATCCTGAAAAAATACTGAAAACTAGAGGTTCCCTTAAGCCAACCACTACAGTTTACCATATTAAGTACCCACAACCCAATACCAAGAGTTCCTTTGAACCTTCAACTTCGCACAATCCCCTCCCTGAAACCATCAACCCAACTTTAACTCTTTCTGGGTTTAAAAGTGAAATCCATCCGACAAGCTCTGGCATACACAAAGGTAAAAACCCCGCAGTGAATTTATCAGAGATCGATATCCCACCGACTCTTCATTTAGATTTCACGACCTCATCAAGTCTCGAAGAGTATACCATATACTCAAATTCCACACCTGCGGGTTCCCTTGATTACATCTCTTGCAAATCTGAGGAGCCAAGTCCTCACATCTCTTTTCACTTGTCTTCGGTTTTCTTGTCTCTCGAAGAAGCTAGAAATTCATTTTTAGTCTTCCATAACCCTCTATATAACACACCTTTTTCCTATCCAGTAGTACCAATGGTGGCCACAGAAGGAGGAGGTGGAGGGGTTTTAGGAGGGGGAGTAGGGGGCTAAGGGCCTCCCCCGCCTCCCAGAGTTTTCGCTAAAGTAGCTACGAGATATGCGCCTTTGGTCCTACCCGTCCCTCTCTAGGACCTTCATGAAAACTACATAAAAAACTTACCTAAATTTATAGGGGAAGGGGACATGACTACAGCCGAACATATAAACTTCTTTGATCAGTTTGCCGATATCCTAGGTCTCAAACACGAAGACGTATATTCGATACTGTTCATTCAGACTTTCGAAGGACAGGTACAAACCTGGTTTAGAACTCTACCCGCAAGTTCGATATTATCCTATAATGCCTTAGAAGACTCTTTTCTTAGACAATGGGGAGAAAGGAAAGACCATTTGTATTATTTGACAGAGTTCAACTCTTTAAAGAAAAAGACTTCAGAAACTATTATGGAATTCATTCAAATATTTAACAAGTTATATAATAAGATCCTGGTCGAAGTTAAACCATCCCAACCTGCAGCCAAGTTAACCTTTGCGGGAGCCTTTGAACCCGATTTCGCACTTCTTTTGAGAGAAAGGAGGGGGGCTACCCTAACTCGAATGCAAGATGATGTCGTAGAAATTGAATCTAATATGATGGCTTCTGGTAATTTGAAAACCAAGGTAGAAACGAGAAACCGAGAAAACAAACGTTTTAGGGAACAAGCGAGACCCTTAGGGTTCAATAGATCCATAGACGACAAAATGTATGATATGGATAGGAGAATTAAGGAGTTATCAAATAAGATTTCTATAATGGAGATAGATCAATCCAAGGCTGATCCTTTCATTAAGAGGGAATTCATAAGAAACCCCAATACTCAAAATCAACAAAGGCAGATTAAAAACGAAGACCATAAAATTCAAACCCCTTTAAATAATGAAAATTTTATAGGAGGAAATGACCTGCAAGATTTTGAGGGTCTGGAAGAAGATGTGACAAATTTGGGTGACGACTGCACTCAACCTTATTTAACCAAAGAATATTATGAGAAGTCTTTAAACACACAACAACCGTCAAATAAATATGATGACATAAACAACACTGATTTCGCTGTATGTCAAGAAATGACTGATTCTGTAATGGCTGAGGTCCAACCTAGGTATAACCTGAGGCCTAAAAACAAACCTGCGTTGACTCCTCAACCCAAGAAAATTCTCCCTAGAGGTGAAGTATACGTGCCTACCCCAAAAGAGACCGAGACATCTAATAGAAAAATGAAAGGGGCAGACTTGCTAGATCCCAAAGTAAAGGAGGCTGAGACCTAAACAAAGGAAACCAAGACACCTGAAACACATACACCGGTAGATAAACTCACGGGTGATAAATCAACACAAACAAATAAATTAGAAAAGAAGGAGTCTGGGGTTTCAACCAAAGAAATGGACAAAGGTAGTGGAGGTTTCAACCTCGAAAATGAGATAAATAAGATAAAAATACCAATCCCTCTGGTGGAATTAGCAAAGAATCCTGTATATCGAAAGAAGATGACTAAAGTGATAGGTTTTTCGGATCTAGAAAGTCACTCTGACGTGATAAACTTGGAATATGTTAAGCCCAATATCACTTTTGTTCCACATTTCAAGGGTGCCAGAGACACCATCTCTCCCTTCTATATCACCTTGAATGTACATGATTGACTGCTGCATAACTGCATGCTAGAATCTGGGGCCTCACATAATGTGATGCCCAAAACTATTATGGATAGACTAGGCCTCGATATCACCAGGCCTTATGGGGATCTCTACTCTTTCGATTCAAGAAGAGTTAAGTGCATGGGTATGATAAAATATTTAGTAGACACTCTTGCACAGGTCCCAGTGAAAAGCGTCCTGATGGATGTAGTTATTGCCGATATACCCCCAAAGTATGGCTTACTGCTATCTAGGTCGTGGGGAGCCAAACTTGGTGGGTCTCTTCAACTAGACATGACCTACGCCATGATTTCTGTGTTTGGTGGACAACTTACTCAGTTATACAGGGAAACGAGGCTAGCCTACATAGTAAGCAACCCTCAGAATCCTAACAATTATCCTGTTTATATTGAAGATTAAGATCTAGGAAATTGCATTTTGTCTTTTGATGATGATGTAAATAGCTGTGCAGAAGAGAATTACTTAGAAAATAATGAATCAGGAAAGACATACGAAAATATGCATAGCAGTAGTATTTGGATTTTTTTTTTTGACGGTGCCCTGTCATGTGAAGGAGCGGGTGCAGGAGTACTTTTTGTGGCACCTAAAAACGATTTTTTTATCCATTTCTCTTATAGGCTTTAGTAGGATATAGACTACACCAATAACATATGTGATTATGAAGCCTTAGTCTTAGGGTTGAAAGCTACCAGGAAGTTGAACATAAAGAACCTAGAAGTTTACGGAGATGCAGAATTGATAGTGAAACAGATAAATCGACAATACCAGGCCAAACTCCCAAGATTGAGATCTTATAGAAATTGCACCTGGGATCTTATGGAAAATTTATTTTCATCGGTAAAGGTTCATTTCATCCCATGGGTCGAAAACTAGCAAGCCGATTCACTAGCCAAAGCAACTTTAACTTTCGTACCCCCCACCACTTTCAAATTAAAGTACCACATAGAGGTAAGACACAGACCATCCATACCAAACAACATACAACACTGGGAGGTTTTCAAGGATGACGAACATATCATAAAGTTCCTGGAAATGGTAGGTGATTTCTCTGAAACCCACATTGACCAGGAGGACCAAAATGATCATACCTGGATTATGCAAGAGGGAGAGGAGCCTCAGGAGTTTCGAGAAAATTTTTCTAACCATCGCATGTTGGTTTTAAAGAACAATCAGATTCCAAAGGGACTAATCCCCCTGGAGAGATTGTTCGATCAGAATGATATGCCCTTAAAATCCACTCTGCAACCCCAACCAGAAGAGGTCGAAGACTGCGACGTAGGGACCAAAGAGGAGCCTAGGATGGTAAAAATATCAAAGTACCTTCCTCCTGAGGTAAAAATCAAGTATAAAGACTTACTCGGGCGGTATAAAGACGTTTTCTCTTGGTCTTACGATGAACTGAGAACCTACGACACCACTGTGATCGAACACAAGATACCCTTGAAGCTTGGTGTCAAATCCTTTAGACAAAAACTTAGACAAATCAACCCTATCTTATTGCCCATGGTCGAAAGGGAAGTTAAAAAGCTCTTGGATGCAAAAATAATAGTATCACTGAGATACTCTGATTGGGTAGCAAACCTGGTCCTGGTTAGAAAGAAGAGTGGAGAGATTAGACTGTGTGTTGATTTTAGAAATCTAAATAAGTCTTCCCTCAAAGACAACTACCCTCTACCCAAAATGGATCACATATTAGAAAAGGTAATTGGGGCAAATAGGATGTCAATGATCAACGAGTTCTCCGGGTACAATCAAATTGCTGCAAATGAACATGATAAAGAAAAAACAACCTTCACTACCCCTTGGGGTACATTCATGTATGATAAGATGCCTTTTGCTCTAATGAATGCAGGTGCCACCTTCCAACATGCTATGGATATCACTTTCATCGGTGAAAGAGACAAGTTTGTGGTTATCTATCTTGATGATCTAACCATTTTTTCTAAATCTGACGAATATCATTTGATACATCTCAAGAAGACGTTTGAAAAATGCTGCAGGTTTGGTTTGTCTTTAAACCCCAAAAAGTCAGAACCTGTAACCCTTGCCAATTGTTCATAGGCAAGCATGAACTCCCAGTGCTACCATTAGTTCCGGTCAAAACAAAATCCCTTTTTCAGCAATGGGGACTAGATTTTATAGGTGAAATTAACCCCCATTCTAGCGCTCAACACAAATGGATCCTGACTGCCACATATTACTTCACTAAATGGGTGGAAGCTATTCCAACCAGAAGGGCAATGGATTCGGTGGTAATAGATTTCCTAGAAGAGAACATTTTGTCTAGATTTGGCTGCCCCCGAAAGATATTCATAGATAACGCCCAGGCTTTTAAATCTATGGCTATGATCAGTTTTTGCCAAAAATACAATATCGTGCTTGACCATTCCACGACATATTACCCCCAAGGAAATGGACTAGCCGAGTCTTCAAACAAGAGTCTGATCAATGTAATTAAAAAAGTGTTGAATGAGAACAACAAATCTTGGCATGTGCATTTGAAATATGCTTTATGGGCGAATCAGATAGGCACAAAAAATCTATTGGCACTTCTCCTTTCCAAATGGTGCACGGGACTGACGTGATATTACCCATAAATCTAGTGCTTCTCGTAATGAAACTTTGGCAAGATGAGAAAGAAGAACCAAATCATGTCACAAGAAGGATAAACCAGCTGATTGAAGTACAATAACATAGGGTTGAAGTGGACGAAAGGTTAAAGAAATACCAAGACGACATGAAAACATTATTCGACCATAAGACAAAAGACAAAAGACAAAGAGTTTCTCCCCGATGATTTGGTCTTGAAATGGGATGCTAGGAAGGAAGACTCGGTAAAACACGGTAAATTCGATCATATTTGGTACGGATAATTCAAAGTCGCAACTCCCAAAGGAAAAAAATTGTTTCTATTAGAAAATATGGACGGTAAAATCTTTAGCGCCCTTGTCAACGGGCGTTATTTAAAACACTATATGCAATAATTGGTTCCAAAAAAAATTCCATTATATATACCGGTTTGTGTTTTCTTTCTATTTCATAATTTCTCTTTGGTAAGTTTAATTTCACCACTAATTAATTAGGTCAGTGATTTTTGTAGAAGTGGAGATGAAAAATTTTCAATGCATTCAGCTCTTTTAAAAGCCCTGATACTCTTCGTGTTTTTAGGATTCAGGCTTGTAGCCCAAACGAGCGAAAGGAGTAAACAAAAATTCATATATCGGAAAATAAATTCGCCGAAAACAGGTGATGGAAAAGGTTTTCTGTTATTTTAAAATGGTAAGGCAAAGGTACGAATTCCTAAGAATTTTATTTTTTAAACGAAGGTCTCCAAAGCGCTGTAATGATCTCATAAATATAAGGTGATGGAAAAGGTTTTCTGTTATTTTAAAATGGTAAGGCAAAGGTACGAATTCCTAAGAATTCTATTTTTTAAATGAAGGTCTCCAAAGCGCCGTAATGATCTCATAAATATAATGTTTTTGCTTGACTGGTGATTAAAAGAATGACTCCTTACTCTGGGTCCTAAGAGTTTCACCTAGAAAAAGATAGGAGGTAATTAAAATAAGCAGAGAAAGTAAAGTGTCTCCGAAAAAGGGTCCCAAAATTTGGTTTTAGTCTATAATCCATGTGTTTCGAATCCCAAATTTCTCTCCGTCACCCTTTTTTTGTCCATAGACTTACCTTCTTAAAAAACCAAACATCTTTCTGGGTTCCATACATAGGGAGAATAGATTACATTTTAGCTTTGGAAGTTGTAAAGAAGATTTCAGAAAGTAAGCTAGCCTTCACAAACACTCAGCCTCTTACTAAGCAAAGTTATGCGTAGGTTGATCCTGACTCTTCTAGGTTTTTCAACAGTTTCGAAGGATTGAGGCTTGCTCGAAAGAAGGCTGCTAGAAGTAATATTTCCCATTTTCCCTGTGGGATAAGGTGTTTTAAAAGTTAAGGGAAGGTTGGTACCGAGTAATCAAAGCAAGTTGACATACCTCCACTACAAATATTACATAGATAACATCCCTCATACAAACTGATTGCCCACACTTCGTGTTCTAAAAAGTAAATTATAAGACATATGGTGAAAGGAAATTCATATTTTATTGCCCCCATCTAGTCCAAAGAGACGATGAAAGGAAATTCAGAAATGATTTCCCTCGTCTCAGCGTTTAAATGCATAAATATATTTTGAAGTGGTGAAAGGAAATTCAGTAAAAAGGGCCAGATAACTTCACTGGGGTACTGAACAGGCTCGCTGGAAGTGAAGCAATATCTGAGATATTTGTAAGGCTTTCATACATGAGTCTCATTATAATCTGGTAATCAACTTTCTTGAAACTCGATCTGCACACCAAGTTCGGACAGGGCTCCCCGATTAAAAAACATGTAATTTACTTCGTTTGATGCAATCCAAAAGCCACAAGGTTTGTTGGATTTCCTAGGAATGTTTTGATTGTCTTAAGGCAGACTTGAATTCAGTAACGAGAAAGAGAAAGTCATGAAAGGGGATACAGCTGATTTTGAAACGCATTTGAGTGTTGAAAATCTTTTCAGAAGTAAAAGATGAAATCTCTTCTTCCCTCTGTATCCCCTTTCCTTAAGCAAGTTTCATAGAAGTAAAACCAATGACTCCATTTACCCAATACAGGCATGTGGTCTATTGTTCTTCCCGTCTCGCAGGAAGACGGGATCCCTAGTTGGAGCCTATGTTGGAGCCGCCTTTCTCAACTAGTTTAAATGTAATTCTTAAAATCAAAGGTTGGCCTTTAAGTTGTCTTTTACTTCGTGACCTTTACCCACTGAAAATCTCAGTAATCCTGATATGCGAAGTTGAGATGGTCATTGTACTCCTAAGACATTTCCTTTTTACTATTAAACGAGATTTTTCACTTTTATATACCTCGGGATATCGCGCTTCGGGAGTTACAAGTCACATGGCTTCCAAGCCCCGATGCGCGAAGTCGCGAAACAATATTGAAAGCTTACCCATGTTAGCACCGAGAGTAAAGTTCCTTAAATCTTAATTAAGTGCTGTCGGGATTTCACGTATCGACGATCGCTCTCCCCAAAAATCTTACCGTCATAACTCCGATAGGCAAAGTTGCGAGATAGTTTCAAAAGTCACCTGGGTTCGTGTCAGGGGTAAGTCATTTTAAACCGTAGTAAACAACGTCGGGGTTTCACGAATTGGCATTCACTCTTCCAAGAAACTATACCTTCATAGCCCCGAGTCACGAAATGACGATATTAATTAAACATTGATTAATTAAACACTTAATTCGGATCACGTTTCTTCTTAACTAGATCGTGTCATCGCGATCTCGGGTTTTAGGGGCTCGAAGGACAGGAGTGAAATCTCCCGATACAGCGAACGACGAAAAGGGTGATTAAAGTTTAAAGAAAACCTAATTAAAGAAGCTAAGCCAGATTAATCAGTGCATTAATACAAATATTAACACGCACCATCTACGGGTTAAATTTAAATGTTTTTTGCACTAACTTGTGTCACGACCCGTCAAAATTTATGGCATTTATTTGAAATGAGGTGAAGTGATAGGTAAAGATATTGTTTTTATTGCTAAATATTTCTCAAAAAATGATTTGACCATTCTGGTCATAAGGACATCGGGGTTTTAAACAATCGAGATATAGAGTTCTTTCTCTCATTGTTTCAAATTTCATTTCTATCTTGCGTAAATAAGCTTTTCTCACCAGGCTAATTTATGTATGTATACACATTTTTACTACAGGAGAGCTAAGTCAGAGTCCTCTATCATGGCTCCACAAAAAGCGTCCAAGGTGATTGTTGAGAATTCAAGGCAAGGCTCAGATATTGTTTCTGATACTTCACCCCGAAGTATTGATTCTGTCAGAACCTGGTCATACGTCTCCGAGGTTCTTCAGTCCGAATTGGTGAACTGTTCAGATGATTCTAGCGATAATGAGAAGGACGATTTGGCCACCAAATACAAAATCGTCGTTCAAGCAGAGATGCATAAGATAACGGCCAGGCCACGACTCCTTCCCTATTATGATATGATCCGATGGGCACTAGATCATGTGGATATCCTGACCAGAACTATTATCAGCGAGCAGAAGGTGACCATTGGGACCTTCAGACTAGAACATTTGTAGGTAATGTACCAATTGTCACCCACACCAAACTTCTCACACAATGCCGAGTTTCTGGAAGGTTTTAAGAGGAAAGAATGCG
>SNQJ01S0219345.1:0-12718 GCA_010110895.2 Picea sitchensis
GCGTGATCAGAAAGGCGCGTCGCGAATCGAGAAATCGCAATTCCCGTGGACATGTGTTTTGCGTCATCACAAATGCCGAAATCCCAATGGGAGGTTATACGGCGGTGGTCCTATGGTAAATGGTCACATGGGCTATTGTATAGTCTGGAGGGCTAATGTGTAAGGAGCGCATCGGAATTCAGAGGATCGCGAGTTATGGGGGTGAATGAATTCTGACATTAGAAACCCCGAATCCCAATATTGAACCAGGGATTGGCACTTTGCTAATGAGGGTTTCTGGAGATTTCTCATATGTGGGAGATTAATTCAAAAAAAAAATTATTTACGATAGTGGGTGTGTTACAGTCATGGACATGTAAGACAACCTAGAGATGTGATTGAGGCCCAGATGAAAGAAGAGAGACTGGTTTTATGTGACGTGAGCTTTGAGTAAAAAGAAAACTGTGTTATAGAAGAGAAACTCAGAGAGGAGGAAAAAAAAAAGAACAAGTATGTTCTGGTTGGTGTTCTCCCTGCGTTCGATGCTTTGGTCTGTTGAAAAGGCTGCTTGGAGATTTGTTTTTTGAACTTCTTTGTTTTCTTGCTGGGAGTTGTAATGGATTTTCAGGTCACGTGAAAAATAGTTCTTCGTTGAAGTATATAGCTTCTTCCAACAACACAGATTTGGAAAGTGTATCGAATTTTGCAGATCCCACAAGAATTTGTGTTCCTCGGGGGTGGTGCATTTACAATGGCTTGCAAAAATGGCCTGTCATGTTCGTAAATGACGCAAAATATTACTCCATTTGTGAATGTAACTAGAGGCGGGTAACAGAAATTGTATGGGTGGATAAAATGACATATTATCACTACAAAAGTTTCTATTTCAAAGTTTGATGAGGTACATGTGGGTTTGGTAACCGACTTGACATAAATCCATGTTCTTTTTCAAAGTTTGGTCGGTTTCCTCTGGATGTAGTTGCAGACTCCACATATTTGACGTCACCTCCGAACATTCCGGGCCTTTTTTTGGGCTTCCATACCTGCCACCTCTATGAGGAAAGATATATTTTGATGCGATCTGCAACATTTGATACACTTTCCAGACCTATGTTGATGCGCTCTGCAGCATTTGATGCACTTGTCGTACCTGTGTTGCCCGAAAAAGTTATGTACCTCAACAGATTTTCATTTTACAGCTGGGTTGGACGTTTCTTCCAATTTACTGTAATAAAGCAAAGAAGTTGAACATACAAATCTTCAGGCAGGATTTTCAACCAAACAGATGATCAAATACAGGGAGAATATCAGTCACAACATACTTGAATTTTTTTCCCCTGCCATGGATATTGTGACATAAAATGACTCCCTCCACTTTGAAATCGTCCTGAATCACATTTCTAAGTTGTCTCGGATGTCAAGGGTCAGGCACATTGTAAGGAAAGAACCTTAAACCCCAAGTTTTGGACGATAGAGGGAAATTAATACTTGACAAAGAATGGAATGTTGAATAACTAGCCATTGAAAGCAGGCCATATTTGAAGAGACAAGTTGTTCAAAAAACTAGGATAGATGTACTTGGTAGCACCGATTAAGTACAAAACCTGAAATTGATATTCAACTCGTTTTTTTACGAATAAAGGGTTTGAACGTCAAGAAAAATTTCAAGAAGCTTCATCAATGTACATATTGTTTATTGGTCAGTGGCAGGCCAAATCGCAATCGTTGTGGCAAATAGCCTCAGTTGTATTTTGTAACCCATCTTATTTGAATATAGAATAATTTCGGTTTATTTTTTAATAGTATTTTCCAATATCTGGTATTTCTTTTAATTTTAATTTGTACCTTCTTCCCATGTGTCGTTAAACATGGATGACAAGATTGTCTTAATGTTGCCCACTACTTCAATTTAAATAAAGCTTGCTCTATTCATTGCTTACATTTTACATTTAAGAATAATTTTTCATAAACCATACTTATGTGGCATCGGCCCTGTATTTAAAGAAAGAAATTGGAGGACCCATCCTTCTTCCATTCTAAGGTGCCATAAATAGAATGAATTAATGAGTTACAAAAAGGCAGCTCAAGTGTTGACACAATGTTCATGTTCAGTATGTTGACGCAATGTGTGTGTACTCAATCACATTTACTCCCATCCCATCCATCTTCCTTCATATACATCTTGCAACCAAAGAGCTTACATGGTCTGCAATTTATGCTTTAACTACTGGTAAATCACCAGGCATTCGAAAAGCTTGGCCTTAATAAAGGAATGGCTGAAGTTGTCTTAATTACTTCAATCACACCAAATTTTGATTGCATTTAATTTAATTTACATATTGATGTTTATGGAGAGTCGGCGTTTGCTCATGTCATTGCAAGGAATACAAGATGAATAGATGATACATAGTTTATCTCGTTGAAACCACAATGCAAATTCATGTTTCTTGTTGCACTATGTACATGTTGTAGTCAAAATTTGTGTGGTTTCAACGAAATTTACGAGTCGAAGAGCATCCTGCAAATTGGGAGATCATTTGCATTTGAAACAGAAACAATCCATTAATATATATTAGTATGAATACTATTCAGATAAATATGAAAACTTTCTGCATTAATACATATTATTATGAATACTATTGAAATAGATATCAAACCTTTCTCTTGGCCAATACTTAGCCAGTTATCTGGCCACCAGGCCCCGGGTTCATGGTACCCAACAACTATGTCCCCTGTTCCGTCATATACATATTGCAGCCAAAGAATTTTAGTGATCTGTAGTTTATTCTTTTACTAGTGAGAACACAGCAGGGGTTCGAAAACATTGTCATTAATAAACNTGTCAGATACTTATCCCTTTTCCCCTTTTCCTTTTCCTGTCCATTATGGCTTTCTAGTTTTATACTTAGTCGTATTTCTATGAAGGGCGGTTACAGGGTTCGCGGGCTGACATATCTTCATCTCCATTTGTATCTTCACATCATGAATCTGACCAACCGTTGTTCCTTTCCATACCTAGGCAATTTTATGGCCATGGTTGCCGAGTTGGCGCATACGAACTGGATTTTTATTCTTCCCACTCGTTATCGCTTTCTGGATATATACTTAGTCTCCTTTCTATGGTATCTGGTTCCAGAGTTGGCGGGCTGACATGTCTTCATCTCCATCTATATCTGCACACGATGGATCTGGCGAACCTAGTTGTTTGTCATTCTGTTATATACATCTTTCACTCAAAACATTTGTGATCTACAATTCTACCATGGGTTCCTCGTATACATTAACTTTGTTCAAAGTATCTATTATTGCCTTCCATCACCAGCAACTTCGTGTCCTTCCTGATATACATCAACAATGTTGTTACTAGTGGAAACTGGACACACTGGTACGAAATATACTTCTATGATCTGCAATTTATGCCTTAATTGGTGAGAACTCAGCAGGGGTTCGAAAGCATTTGCATTAATAATAAAACACTATATGTTCTTCTACGAGATACTTAATCATTTTTCCCTTCTCTTGTTCCTGTGTATTATCGCTTTCTAGTTATATACTTAGTCACGTTTCTATGATCACGGCCT
This sequence comes from Picea sitchensis, assembly GCA_010110895.2. Lineage (NCBI taxonomy): Eukaryota > Viridiplantae > Streptophyta > Pinopsida > Pinales > Pinaceae > Picea > Picea sitchensis. The sequence goes on from SNQJ01S0219345.1 coordinate 3,561, forward strand.
CCAATGTTGGCGTGTTGACATATCTTCATCTCCATCTATATCCTTGCATGGCGAATTGGACTGCCTGCTGTTCCTTTTCATACTTAGTGAATTTTATGTATGCGGTTTCATGATATACATCTTCCACTCAAAATTTCCATCATCTACAATTCCACTGCGGACTCCTCCGTCCTTTTCCCCTTTTTTTCTTCCCGTGTATTATGGGACTATAAAGTATGGACATGATATTTTATAGAGCATGTACGAACTGTGCATTCCATACCTAGCCACATTTTGGATCGCGGGTTCTCGGGCGGGCGGGCTCAAAATTGGGTCTCCATTGTTCTGTTCCCTACAAATAGCACCCAGAATTTTGTAATAAACAAATTGACAAGTGGACCTGCGGATTGGCTGACTCAACATTGCACTTCTATTGTTCTGTGTCCTCCAAACAGTGCTCCCAATTTCGCGATATACAAATTGACACATGGAATCCAGGGCTAGCAGGGTGGAGATTTCCATTGTTTACGGATGGTAATCCCTATCAAGTATCTAACAATATCTAAAAGATTATTTTCAATACTAAATTATCTCTTAGTAGTGATAACTGGACACAAAGGTGTGAAATAGTTTTCATCACACCCTCCGCAATATACAAATTGACTACCGAATTCTAACATCGTCTGCTCTTCCCTGTTACAAGTTATGCATTTAAATGTTCAGAGGGATACAATTTGAATGTCGGGGCCTCGCGTCTTCTGCAAAGACCTTGTCAGCCTGTTTTGGGTCCTCCTGTTGTCAGGTTCACGAAATGTCCAACTCCTGGATACTATTTCAGGTTGGCACCAAACTTTGTTCTACCACAGTTCACAAATATTTCGACTATAAAGTATGGACATGATATTTTATAGAGCATGTATGGATTGCGCATCCCATGCCTAGCCACATTTTGGATCACGGGGTCTCAGGCAGGCGGGCTCAAAATTGGGCCTCCATTGTTCTGTGCCCTACAAATATCACCCAGAATTGTGCAATATACAAATTGACAAGAAGACATGTGGACTGGCTGACTCAACATTGCACTTCTATTTTTATGTGTCCTCCAAACAACACTCCCAGTTTCGCGATATACAAATTGACACACGGAGTCTAGGGCTAGCGGGGTCGAGATTTCCATTGTTTACAAATGGTAATCCCTATCAAGTATCTAACAGTATCTAAAAAATTATTTTCAATACTAAATTAGCTCTTAGTAGTGACAACTGGACACAGAGGTACGAAACAGTTGGCATAACACCCTCCGCAATATACAAATTAACTATCGGATTCCAACATCGTCTGCTCTTTCGTGTTACAGATTATGCATTCAAATGTTAGGAATGATACAATTTGAACGTCGGGGCCTCGCGTCTTCTGCAGAGACCTTTTCAGCATGTTTTGGATCCTCTTGTTGTCGGGTTCACGAAATGTCCAACTCTTGAATATTGTTTCAGGTTCGTACCAAGCTTCGTTCTACCACGGTTCAAAAAAAAATTCAAAGTATCTGTCATTGCCTTCCATCCTCACTAGCTTCCTCTTGTTCCTAATATAGATTGGTTGTGCTCTTACTAGTGACAATTGAACACAATGGTACGAAATAGTTGGCATCCTGTCCTCCGCAATATACAAATTGACTACCGGGTTCACATCTTGTACTCAAAATTTTCGTGATCTACAATTCCACCACGGTCTCCTTAGTCTTTTTTCCCTTTTCTTATTCCCATGTATTATGGCTCTCTGGTTATATACTTAGTCGCCTTTCTATGATCGCGGGTTCCAGCGTTGGTGGGCTGACATATCTGTATCTCCATCTGAATAATCACATGACGAATCCAACCGACCATTGTTGCTTTCCATACTTAGCCAATTTTATGGTCGCGGTTGTCGGGTTGGCGGTTTCAAACTCTGCTTCTTCTTGTTCTGTGATCTACATCTTGCACTCAAAAATTTCATGATCTACAATTCTACCATGACCTCCTCGAACTCGCAATATTCACTCTACCACGGTTCACAGATGTTTCAGAGTATTTGTCGTTGTCTTCCATCCCCACTAACTTCTTGTCCTTCCTATAATATACATTAGTTATGCTCTTACTATTGACTCTTACTAGTGACAACTGCACACACTGATACGAAACAGTCCACATCCAACCCTCCGCAATATAGAAATTGACTACTGGGTTTCGACATCATCCCCTCTTCCATGTTACAGATTATGCATTCAAATGTTCTAAACGATACAATTTGACCGTCATTCCTCACGTCTTCTGGGGAGACCTTGTGACCCCATTTTGGATCCTCACCTACGTGATCTACAATTCTAGTGCGGACTCGTCGAACTCGCAAGCTTCACTCTACCATGGCTCACAAATGTTTCAAAGTATCTCTCGCTGCCTTCCATCCCCATTAAGTTGTTGTGCTTCCTGATATACATTAGTTATGATCTTACTAGTCATATACAAATTTCCCTTTGGACTGTCCTACCAAACCCTCTTCGTTGTTACACATATTGCACTCAAAAGGTTTTGAGACATACAATTTGACCCTCGTGCCCTCACCTTCAATGGTTGTACCTTGTAACCCTATTTTGAAGCTGTTTTTTCTGGTGCCCGCGACCTCCGTACTTTCTTACTATGCAATTAGAAACCTTTCATGCTAACAACTGACCATGCCCAAACTGTCAACATTGTCATTAATGGGCGAAACGCTCAAGGATATCTCCCATTGTTACGCATTAAACCAAGATGCACGAAGAGTTATTTTGTCCCTTCTAATTGTTCATGTCGAACACGCGTTGTCATGTTGGCCTGCTTAAGAAATCTACAATGCTTAATCACTCATTGCAATATCCTCCATGTTCGCATTTCTATGTATGAAATTACTAGTGTTTAATGTTAACAACGCATGATGCAACAACCGTCCAAATTGTCATTAATGAACAAAAGTATCGAGGACATCTCCCATTCACACGCTTTGGACCAAGATTTGTGCAGGTTCATTTCATTCATTGTCTGGAGCAAACAAACGTTCTTGTACATTTATGGCAACAGGTCGACAGCGGTTTTGTGGAGATACAATAAATATCTTCGGACATCAAGACCAAAAATTCCAATGGTATAGGACATACTTTTACTATTCATCCCATTCCACCCAGAACGAAATGATTTGGACCTCTGGAATCGCTCATGTAGGCTACGTCCCTGAGGTTTTTGATTGTAAGGAGGTGGTCTCTTGGTGTGCCGAAAAGTATATTCCAGGGCAAAGAATTATTCCACTGCGTGACCATTCTCATGTTTCTTTGTCACCTTGGGTCTTCCACGAGATGTTAAAATTGTCGAAACCAAAATTGACATTCAGAAGACAAGACTGCAACCAATTTCTAGAGAAACATGATAATGGGTTGGACATCTTAGGCGACTTCCTCAAAGACCCGACAACAGTTACTGAAGATATCACAAGTTTGTAGGTAAGTTCCTTTAGAAATCCATTTCAGCAAATTTATTGGTTGTTTACAAGAATAACGGGACAGACATCCACGGAAAGCATTTCCCATATAATTATTTATATTTTGTATTTCACAGTCAAAGAACAATACATTTTCGATTGGGGGAAGCTAATTTCCATTGAGATTTGTTCCCAGTTGTCACGATTCAAAGAATCGAACAAATTTTATATGTCATCCTACTTGATTTTCGCAATAGTACATTGTTGCCCGTTTCCAAAACTTTCTCTTTCCAATAAAATAAACTGTGGATTTGACCCAGTAACATTCTGGTACAAGGCCCTGTGGAGGCACAAGGCCTCCCATTGTTTTTAGAAATTTTTAATGGCTTTTTCTTAGTTTTCAAAAATTTATTGTTAGGCAAGGATGCTCCATGGATGTCTGGCTAGGCATGGAAGTTTTTGAACAGGAATGGCACACTTGAACAAAAGGAAAATCATAGTGTCCTCATGGTCTTTGGCTCTAAGGAAAATCCTGCTTTCCTTCCATGCCACATCACGGACAAGATGTTTTTTGCAGAAATAGCAAGGCAATACAACCACTAGTTGCATTTTATCCATGAAAAGAGAAAAAAACAGTTCATTCCTCTTCCCTGGAAAGTCGGAGACTTCGTGTGCAGAAACAACAACAAAATTGACGAGTTTGCCGCCCATTTCAAGAAATTGAATCTAACGTATGATGAAAGGCTAAAAGGGTTTGACCCTAATGGGATTTTTCGATAAAATTTACTGGCAGTTGGCTTTAACAGCTCTTTTATCCATAGACACCTGACCCAAGACAAGGATAGTGTCGATAACAATCTTTCTTATGCCGATTGCAATGCAGAGACATTGCAAAGCGCAAATGAATTGTACATACAACATGGAAAAGTATCCGGTGAGAAGAGTACCCAGTCCCCCGCCATCACTCCCAAGAGAACGACATCACGGAGCATCGCTTCGACGACCCACCCCAGTAAGAAAGAAACCCATAAATCTTCGAATGGAGGAGGAGATCAGAACCATCCTCGTATAAAAATTGATAGTTCTCACAAAATTCCAATGACGAAGAAGAGAAAAAACAATGCAGGGCAGGCGGAGGATCCCGAAATTGAAAGTGAACAACTGCACCTTGAAATTGAAACTGAGCACATGCAAAAAATTGGGTCGTCCGCGGTGGAAATATCTGAGACTGAATTTTTTTTATGAAGATGAATCCTTCGTATTCCAGAGAGTTGTTTTTGACATCCAATCTAAAAGTATGGTCATTGAAAGGAGAGATGTAACAAACAGGAAAGGAAAATATCACACAGAGATTAACTTTAGGAAAATGCGGTTGTCCCAAATCTCATCATTTCACCAAGTTAACGGTGAAATTCTTCATGATTCCATAGGAGGAATTGAGACTGAAAATGCCAATCTGAAAGACCGCCTCAACGAATTTCAGCAGGCTTTCATTGCAACCCAGAATTTGTCAGTCCTTTGGAAAAAATCGTGCCTTCTACCACTGCAGCCAAGATCAAAGTATCCTCTACCCTCTTTTCATGCTCTAGAGCCCTTGTAGAGAATAACATCAACAAAAGAATGCAGCTAGTTACTGAAGCATGGGAAACATCGCAAAATTTAGTTTCCTTCGGAAAGAAGGCAAATGATTTCCTGGAACACTTGCAGGCCAATTTAAAAACTGATCATCATTTATGTGAACAGGTGCTGACCCATTTTTTCAACTATGCCATCAACACATCGAAACTGAAAAGAAGACAAGAGAAACTCCCCTCCCCAAAGTGGACCAAAAAAGTAAAAGCATGTTGGAAAAAGAAAATTAACAAACCTGGAGATCATTGTCAGGTCATGTAAACAAGTCATATTAGAAAAGGAAGATTTATTCACAAGCCTGCTCCAAATGAACTTAGCTGGAAGTACCAACGAGGTTCAAGACCCAAACTTAATTCTCAAATCCTTGTCAATGACCCGAAGCCTTCCGAGGGAACAAGTTGATATTTTAAAGGGTTGTATTTAGAAAAGTTCTGACATACACTTGAACATCATCTATATATGAACCCGCAATTTGGGTACTTGATTGATATTTTAAAGGGGTTGTTTTTCGAAAAGTTTTACAGCATACATGAACATCATCTATATGAGCACGAGCGCTGGGTACTGAACTATGCAACACACAATGAAGAAATTGAACAGAGTCTGCATAGTATTTCAATGGATCTAAGGAAATTAGAAAATGACCTTTACGACATAGAAATCAGGGAGAAATCAACATGGCCCCCATGAGAAGCTACATCGAAGAATGGTTCCAACAAAGGATGGACAACCTCGTCCAGGAAGGGAAACAACCGGTCGACAGGACTCCACTGACCATCAACGACAACAACAAAAACGCATCAGCTTCATAGTAAGTTTATACTGACATCTTGTTTTCTTTATCAATCCAGTTTAAGTCTATACTGTCATATTGTTTTCTTTATGACCTCTTTAAATAGAAAACTGTAACCAAAGACTCATAACTTCCAATTTCTTCTTTTTAGGTCTTCCTCTCTACCATCGTGCACTTCTTCTTTCGACATTCCTAATTCTTGTACTTATTTCGTTTTATGGTCCGTGGAAGCCCCAATCCCAGTCTATATGACAAACGCATTTAAATTTTCAGAAAGATGTAACACACATTATTATTTTTTGATAAATTCCAAAGAAAACAGATTCGGGAATGCCTTTATTGTATATTAAATTTTGGGTGTCCAATAACCTTTATTGTTTGTTACAAAGAAAACTAATTTGGTTCTGCTACATTTCTTGTGTCCTATTGTATGCTAATTTTTTTGTCTTGCACGACGTTCTTACTATTCTATTGTATGCTAACTTTTTGGGTGTCCAGGAACCTATACTTTGATAAATTTCATTTTTTCTTGTGTCCATAAGCCTTTGCTTTCAATCAAACTAATTTGGGAATGCTAATTTTTTTGTGTTTTCTGCACGAACCTATGTAACAAACGTTATTACTATTATATTGTATGCTTTTAAATGTTGATGTAATTTACAGAGATATGTAACAGACATTATTTATTTTTAATAAATTTCTACAGTCCGCAAGTCCTCTTGTCAATTTGTATATCGTGGAATTCTCGGTGCTATTTGTAGGGCACGGAACAATAGAGGTCCAATTTTGAGCCCGCCAGCCCGAGAAGCCGCGATCCAAAAACTGCCTAAGTATGGAGGTCTACTACATTTTTTGTGTCCTATTGTATGCTATTTTTTTTGTCTTGCACAATGTTGTTACTATTCTATTGTATGCTAACTTTTTGGGTGTCCAGGATCCTATACTTTGATAAATTTTGATTTTTATTCTGTCCAGAACCCTTTGTTTTAAAGCAAACTAGTTTGGGAATGCTAATTTTTTGTGTTTTTCTCCATGAACCTATGTAACAGACATTATTACTATTCTATTATATGCTTTTAAATGTTGATGTAATTTCCAGAGATATGTAACAAACATTATTTATTTTTTGATAAATTTCTATCGTCCGCAAGTCCACTTGTCAATTTGTATATCGCGAAACTCTCGATGTTATTTGTAGGGCATGGAATAACAAAGGCCCAATTTTGAGCCCGTCAGCCCGAGAACCCGCAATCCAAAAACTGGCTAAGTATAGAATGAGAGCTCCATGCATGCTCTATAAAATCTCATCTCCATACTTTATAAAAATATCTACTTTCTAAAATTTGATAAATTTCAATTTCTTTTGTGTCTAGGATCCCTTGTTTTAAAGATAGCTAATTCGAGAATGCTAATTTCTTTGTGTTTTTTTCCATGAACCTATGTAATAGACGTTACTATAATTTTTTTGTGTTTCTCTCGACAAACGTATGTAAAATGTATGTAAAGAAAACTAATTCGGCAATGCTAATTTTTTTGTGTCCAAGAAAAGCCTTTGTTTTAAAGCAAACTAATTCGGGAATGCTACCTTTGTTTTAAAGCAAACTAATTCGGGAATGCTACCTTTGTTTTAAAGCAAACTAATTCAGGAATGCTATTTTTTTGTGTTTTTCTCCACGAACCTATGTAATAGACGTTATTACTATTCTATTGTATGCTTTTAAATGTTCTTGTAATTTCCAGATATATGTAACAGACATTATTAATTTGTGATAAATTTCTATAGTCCGCAACTCCGCTTGTCAACTTGTATATCGCGGAACTATCGGTGCTATTTGTAGGGAACAAAACATCAGAGACCCAATTTTGAGCCCACCAGCCCAAGAACCCGCGATCTAAAAATTGGCTAAGTATGGAATGAGGGCTCTGTGCATGCTCTATAAAATCTCATCCCCATACTTTATAAAAGTACATATTTCGTATGTATAAAACTAAATATCTAGTTTATAAAATTACATATTTGGTATGTATAATTTATGTTGTCCAGGAACCTATAATTTGATAAATTTAAAATTACATATTTAATATGTATAATTGATGTTGTCCAGGAACCTATAATTTGATAAATTTCAATTTATTTTGTGTCCAGAAGCCCTTGTTTTAAAGATAACTAATTCGGGGATGCGAATTTCTTTGTGTTTTTTTCCACGAACCTATGTAAGAGACGTTACTACTATTTTTTTGTGTTTCTCTCCACGAACGCATGTAAAACGTATGGAAAAAAAACTAATTCGGGAATGCTAAATTTTTTGTGTCCAAGAACCTTTTAAATGTTGATAATTTTTTAGATATTTCAAGAAGAACTAATTCGGGAATACTATGTTTTGCATGCAAACCACATGTATTTAAACTTGCTAACCACGTGTCTATACTCGATTGCATTTACTCACATCCCAACTTGGCAGGGACTACGTTGCCATGCAACACTTGTTTGTTTATGTGTTCCACAAATAATGATTGGTTATCGTCATTTCTGATGTGTTTGTAGACTTAACTTTATTGTTTCTCATGTATTGATAAACGTATTTGTATGAATATGAATAAAGTATTTATTTTATTAAAAAAATAAATCCCAATTATTATTGTGTATATTTGCACGTCCCTAATGACAGACATAAACATGTTATTTGTGAGACTTAAAATCTTAATAAAACTATCAATTACTTGAACAAATCCAACAATACAATATCAACATAATATTTTAATTTCCATATTCTAACACCGACATTAACATTTAGAGTGGGGCCATGAAGTTGGAATTTCATTTTGACATGCAACATGGAGTACGAGTAAAGAAGCGTGTGTGACAATAGTGTATCGCCATTACTTTCTTAAAGTCCTTTCCATTCAACTTAGTCTTTGTATTCTACCAATTTCTTAATATATTCCTTTTTCTAATCTTCGGCTTCCTTAAAACATGGATAAGTTCTTACCTTTTATGGAAACTTTTATATTATATTTAGCTGGAGAATAAGTGCATAAAATTTTATATTATATTTTATTTAAATGTTCAAGTAATTCTTTATCTCGTAGTTGTTTGGGAGTCATGTTTGGTTGTGTATTTTGCATCACTTGATGGATTAGGTTCATGTAATGCTTTACCTCGTAGTTGTTTGGTGGGCAATTTGTGATTTTTCCATCATTTCATGGATAAGTAGGTGGTGTTAATGTCTGAGTTATGAAATATTAAAAAAAGGTTTATATATATATATAT